>OY759272.1:12533103-12545603 GCA_963662155.1 Lamellibrachia columna | reverse complement strand
CAACTATATAATCCATGGTAGGGCTTAGTGTTAAACATGCAATCGTACTTACCATTCGTTTGCCACGACTTAAAGCTGCCATTTCTCAATTTCCTCATGGATTCGCACTGACACACCTCAGAGTCCGTCAGTTACTGTGAAAATGCGCTTGTCACTGTACTATATGCATAGTTCCTATTCTGCTTCAAGACACCTGAGTACTAGATCTTATATTCGAAGAAGTCTACGATGTCACTGTTCTAATTGGCTCACATTTTCATCCAATAAGTAAACTTTGTGACATGAGCCATTTATACATGCGTGATACATACTAGGCGCTATAATAATGACATTTGGGAGGAGTTGGATATTTGAGTGACGTATTTCTACAACCAGCTGGCAGTGAAAACAAGCTGAGTATTCATGTCCACAGAATTACTGACTGACATACTCTCATCAATGTCAAATCCCTAGATGGAATGTATAAGCTAGCCTGGTTAGTTTTATTACATGTTCCGGCGCTATGTCGATGGTATTCAGAACAGCCTGCATCGCACTCCAGGAGGCTGCTGACAGCCAGATTAGATCTTGACTCTCGCCTTAATTGACTGCATTTCACATAATTCACAGTTCTTGTTCTGTCGGTCGGTCGTGCGCAGTCCAGATGGACCAGGTGTGAGAGTTACCTACCCACTCCACAATGCGATCAGTGTTCTTGGATGCTTTTGCCTGTGATTTCATGCAGAATGCCAGCATGTGGAACTGTTAGACAAATGTGTGTGGAGGGAACCAATAACACATTTAATAATATTACTAAGTCTTCTAATAGCCGGGTGGCCAGTCTGGTGCCATCGCTTTCATACACCAATTGTGTTTTTCACAAGTATATGAAGTTGGGAACACCAACATTGTTATGCACACTATGAAATGAAAACTTTGTTAGTTCTACAACACAAGAATAATAACATAAGACAGTGTTATGAATGAGTATGCATCAAACTTTATTGTCATAATGCCAAAACAAATAATTGGTATTGATTACTTGCACATGCACTGGCCATGAAGTAAACTAACTAGTTAGTGTCACTGGTTGTTGTGCTTACAAGTGTCAGTTGGCTCTACCAGTCCAATTATCTGCTGCCACAAAGTGCACAGTAACATGACACGAGTCATTAGCCTATCTTAGAAGCCATGTTGTAGCAGGCAGTGACCACACAGTGACTTGCACTGTGACCACAATTACTCTGTCTTGAGAGGATGTATTAGTACCTGCCAATGCCCTGGACTACAGCCTGACTGTGAAAATATGCTTATTGAAGTCCAGCGTAGATTGAAATAGGCCAAAGAATGACATTTAGATTTATTAATTAAGGAGCAGGAAATTAGGCAAGCACACATCATCAAAATAAGATACATCAAATGATCTCAGCAAGCATGCCGGCCCCCAAAAGGTGTTTACATATAATTAGTAAATCATGCCTATCAGCTACCCACTACCAGTACTATATGTACAACTACTGACTTATATACAATTCCCATGGCATCGGTGGGGGTCACTCCGCCCACTCCATGTAATGACAAAGTGGATTAACCATACACATACATGTACAAACAGAAAGGTTGGGGTACTCAATCCCCCCCAGCAAAACATGATAGATGAAAAAAGTGAGCTAACCACCCAAACATTCGTGAACAATTCATAATGAAAATTATGGTAACACAACACACAGTGTATAAAGGTGTTACGTACCTAGACATTAGTCAACGAATAACTACTAACACATCAGACCGAGAGGTAGGGCCAAACAGCCACACAAATGTACTCATAGAAAGTACCCGCACTAAAAATCCTGTGTACACTACTGAAAACACAGTGGCAGTGGAGGGAAAAGCGTTAATGCAAAACCTTGTGTACCGAACTATAACAGGGAAAAGTGTCAAAAAATATAAAAAATTGTGAACTACCTCTCTGTCTTCAGTGTTTCACCAACTTTTAAAGCAGGATTCGAACACGCTCAAATCACCAAGAAATTTACATCTACCTTCCACTACAAGTTTACATTAGTGAACTTTTTCAACCTGCCTTAATCCATTGCAGCAACTGTTTGTATACTTAAAAGTGTGCCACTTTTACCACACTTGACTAAATTTTTACTTAGTAATCCTTTACTATAAGGTTGGCCAGCAGTCTCTCTCACTAGTAGATTCCACTGATTACATCAGGGATAGGAGCAAAGTCTGTAATTAATTAAAATCAACAAACCAGCAAAAAAAAACAGTGTCCAGTGACTGGACACTGTTTGACACAGATGGTGATGATTAATACATAGAAATGGAAGGACATGTGAATTTATAGTCACTGTCTACCAAATGTTATAATATAATATCAAATTGAACGACAGAGAACCTGTATCATAAAGCTAGAGTTGGTGGGCATAGGCCCACTCAGAACCGAATAAATAGCCCACTCTGAGCCCAGGTCCAGTCAATTTATTTAAGAATAGCTAAATTATGAACTGACAAGTATTCTCAATAATAAGTAGACATGTTTTAATGGCAGCGAAAAGTAGTGCAATATTCTGGTGATTATGCCCACAACCAGGAATGTTTTGTGCAGTAAATGCAACACAGCAGGATTTGAACCTGCTCAAATCACCAAGAAATTTTCATCTACCTTCCACTGCAAGTGCACGTTAGTGAACTTTTTCAACCTGCCTTAGTTATTTAGATTCTGCTGTACCTGTGATCTAATATTCTTGCTGACCCAATTTTGACTTTGTAATCCTTAACTATAAGGGGGGCAGCAGTCTCTCTCACTAGTAGATTACATCAGGGGTAGGAGCAATGTCTGTAATTAATTAAGGTCAACAAGCCAGTGGAAAACCAGTGTCCAGTGACTGGGCACTGTTTGACACAGATTGTGATGATTAGTACATAGAAATGGAATGACATGTGTATGTATAGTCACTGTCTACCAAATGTTATACTATAATATCAAATTGAACGACAAAGCACCTGTTTCATAAAGCTAGAGTTGGTGGGCATAGGCCCACTCAGAACCGAGTAAATAGCCCACTCTGAGCCCAGGTCCAGTCAACGTATTTAAGAATAGCTAAATTATGAACTGATGAATATTCTCAATAATAAGTAGACATGTTTTAATGGCAGCGAAAATTAGTGCAAGGTTCTGGTGATTATGCCCACAACCAGGAATGTTTTGTGCAGTAATTGCAACACAGCAGGATTCGAACCTGCTCAAATCACCAAGAAATTTACATCTACCTTCCACTACAAGTGCACATTAGTGAACTTTTTTAACCTGCCTTAATTATTTGTATTCTGCTGTACCTACCATCCAGTTTTCTTGTTGACCCAATTTTGATTTTGTAATCCTTTACTATAAGGGTGGCCAGCAGTCTATCTCACTAGTAGATTACATCAAGGGTAGGAGCAGTCTGTAATTAAGGTCAACAAGCCAGTGGAAAACCAGTGTCCAGCCACTGGGCCTTGTTTGACACAGATGGTGATGATTAATAATGTTGTATTATAAGTGCACAAATGATGCTACCAAAATATGCATACACACATACAATGAACATGATATGACAATTTAGTGTTGTTCTGACTCATAGACATTATCCACAACATTAAAAAAATATTGACTGAATACCCTGATGTGACTTTAACAACCCAATAAAGTTGTGAGGACCTCTGAATCTGATGTTAGTTTTAATAAAGGTTTAAAATATAAAGGCTGGAATTTCTCTTTATAATGTATTGTTTTAGTTATTATTAAATAGCCTAGTGAAGTCCATCTTGTGTCCATCAGCATACAAATGCTGTTGATTCCAAACCACCTATATGATAAATATTAAATAATTATGTTCACATACGAAACATGATTTAATATACGAGTACATTAATCATCCTTGTATTTTGTTAGTTAGCATAAGATTAATACACAGTTCCAAGATGTCACTTACTCAACTAATTAGCTAGTCATTAAGTGCTACAGCAATTACTGTGACATTCACACAATATATGTAAACACATTAGCAGGCATCCTAATGAAATGTTGTAAATGACACAGTTCTGTGTCAAGTTGTGAGGCAGTCAGATAACAGAAGATGCCATCCACATAAGAACATGACTTGTGTACTGATGGCAAGTTGTGTATTTTAGCTACTAGTAGACCTGGGGTTCTATCATTGGATCATTCAGAAAGGTGATCCAGTGTGTGAAATCTCATGAATACCAAATCAAAATGAAACCCCAGAAATTTCAAACATAAAAAAATTCATATATAATAGTTGACTATAAATATAAAAAATTACATTCAGAAAGTGCAGCAGCAATGACATTCGGTAATCTGCATGGCAGCCCTTAACACAGTATGTGTCTCATTGGACTAGATCTTGTTACAATGACTAGATGATATGCTAATTTCAGTTTTGGACAGTTTGTCCTGGTTTATGACAGTTTTTCCTGGTGAATATGAGTAAAAATTCAGCTCAATTCACCTCACTTTGCATATTTCAGGTCCAATTCAATTTCTAATGCAATCTGTTTTGATTTTTTTCAATCCAATTCACACAACTTTTCATCAATTCCAATTCAACTCAGATACAACTGTATTGGTCAAATTATAAAGACATTGGTCAGATGCAAAATGTGACATGTCATTTTGTTTTTATATATTTCATAGGCTATAGCCTGAACAGAAATATTGCATTGGTCAGATTTGAAACCTATAACCGGTTCTGTGTTACACTGTTGAAGACGATTATGGTTTGTTGCACCTGTGAGCTTAGGTCCCTGAGGAATTAGGTGCAATAGATGTTTATTATTTCAAAGATTTTGCGAGGATTCATTGTAATATATTGGATTCCTAATATATTTCAAGCAACATTCTAAAAAACTTCAATGATATCCCCTCTCAGACACCTGTATGCTAATGTCATGAAGGTAACTTAAGTTATTTTATTCGTTCTACATACCTGTACCTGGTAATTCTTTCGTAGCTCTTCTCTGGACATGTTATATTGCAATTTGATGTTTCTTTTTATACGGTTACCACATGCCTACATCTATGACATAATCTACAATGTGCAATGGCAAGAATGTGTTTTTGTATAAAAACTGAAGAGTTCTGTAGACAGATTATTTTTGTCATCTTTTACTTGTTGCTCTGTTTACAACTTCATTAATCATATTAATGTATACATCAAAGGGCAGCGTTATGTCTATATTACTTCAAATAGGCAGTGTCACATCGACATCATTATATCCATACAGCATTAAAAACATCGAAACTATTTTGCTTTGAGTTTGACAACTCCAAAATATGAAATTGTAATCGAAGGCGTTGCCGACGACAGCCCCGTTGTGGGCGATATTAGGAAACTGCTACACATACAGTAGAAGTAGACGAGTTATTTGTAAAACATAGAAACTACTGTTCATAAAGAAGGTATTGGTACCTGAATGATTTATTCCTGAGTGATTACGTAATCATTACATCGTCGTGTACAGCTTAGATATTTAACTGACGTGTAGCTAAAATCCAGCAATTAAACAACAGCGTAATTTAATACGCACGGACCGACCGAGTGGGCGGAGCTTGACAAGTAGACAGTGCGCATGACAAGACCCGGCAGACGGCCAAAGGTTTTCTGTGTGCTGTCGTAGTTTTCACCGATGAAATAAAATGTTGTTAGTGTATATCACAAGACAAATTCAGTTGTATGGTAGTTTGTTGCGTTATAGAACATCCCCGCTAAACAAACATACAACATACATAGCAGTTTGTGTTTTATTCAAATAAATACGCCATGTCGCCTAACGGTGACGATTATTGAAATGAATATATACATCCCATTTGCAAAACCTTAATTATATTTGAATTTGTGTATTTCCAGCAACGTGCTGTTATTGATTTACAACTTTCAAATGGTTTCTAGTCAGATGCATGATAACGCAGGACCAGATATATTAGGGCGACATCAAATATCAGGGCTAAGGCGACATTCGTCGCCCAACCCTTGCCAGAAAGTCGCCTAACCCATGGATTTGTGTAAATATATATATATATATATATATATATATATATATATATATATATATATATATATATATATATATATATATATATATATATATATATATATATATATGTAATATTATACATATATACATATATATATATATATATATATATATATATATATATATATATATATATATATATATATATATATATATATATATATGTAATATTATACATATATACATATATATGTGTGTGTGTGTGTGTGTGTGTGTGTGTGTGTGTGTGTGTGTGTGTGTGTGTGTGTGTGTGTGTGTGTGTGTGTGTGTGTGTGTGTGTGTGTGTGTGTGTGTGTGTGTGTGTGTGTGTGTGTACGTGTGTGTGTGTACGTGTGTGTGTGTACACGTACACGTACACATACAAACAATTATATATATATATATATATATATAGGAAATGTGCTGGTTATCGGACAGTTAGTGGGATTAACGGACATATCAGTTTAAATTGGGCACTAAATGTATCTCTATATAGGTTTGGTTGCATCCTCAGGAAGCACGATAACATCCGCTACGGTTATGTTGTGTTACGCCATCTGGCGATTAGAAATGTACAATCCAGAATGAAATGTCTGGAAATACGTTTTTTTCCTAGTTACCGGACGCCGATTTCAGTGATCGGACGATATGTGTCCGATAACTGACATGGGCCAAAGTGACGCTGTTTAGTTGATTAAATAAGCTGCGCATAACAATCCAGTGGAGTGAGGGAGACGGGAGGGAAGGTGTCAGGAGGGAAGGCAACGGGAGCGCAAGTTTGCCAGGAGAAAATATATATACAAAATCTATATTGGTAATATAATATATATCTATATATAATGATAGTGATAGGCTATGCATACGCAATGACAATCAGACATACATTGGCCAACAATAGTCATATTTAAAAAGGACAAATGGTTTATTTCCAAATATAAACGTTCACAAATAATATCAACATTATCTGGTCGTGTGTAGGCCTAAGCATAATTATAATTGATACTGTAGCCGATGCCTACACACTCGTTAATCAGACTCACTGGTGGATACGTCAAGTGAACTGTTCTCGTCTAAGGTAAAGCAGCTGGTGCAGTGGTACTCAAAATCTTCGTCATCACTATCATCGTACCCCGCAAAATAAATAAGATGTGCTTTCCCGACACAAGAAACGTGGGCCAGGACCCGTTGCCCCGACACTTTCTTCACATACGGTGCACGGATTTCTCTTGGCACTTTTTCTGTTGTGTTCAATCTCATTTGTTGACTTTCGCTTGTGTTTGTTTATCTTTGTCTGCACTCTTTGCTGTTTTTCTTCGTTTTTCTTTTTCTGCCTATCATTCCTCTCTTGCATTCTCTTCATTTTGAGTTCTTCATTTAATTTTCGCTTCTTCTCACGCTCTTCCTTTTTTGCTTGTTTCTCTTTCTCGTCTTTCTTTTTTGCATCTTCCCTTTCCTTGTACATTTGCCGCCATTTCTCGGATGTCACTGCACTCGGGTATTTTTCTGCAGTTCTCTTCTTTCTGCGGCCTGACACCACATCATTGTCGATACGAGGGTAATATGTGTGCGTCGATAACGCTTGCCTGGCACCTAGGTGTGCGGTTGATGTAGAGGTGGACGGCGGTATCACACTTAGTTCTCCTTGCTCCTGATCATCTGCTTCGACGACAAGATTGTATAACTCATCCAAGAGACTAGAATCATGCATGTCGCATGCATCGTGCGCTGCTTGTTCTTCCACTCCTGCTCCTTGAATCTCGTCTCTTCGGCCATTATTCGCCTCCATTGTTCCTCTGTCTTTGGGACCCTGTCGTTTTTCTATCTCGTCTCTTCGTCCGTTGTCCTCTTCTCGTGTAACTCTTTTTTCTTCGGGCTCTTGTCCTCCGTTTTCTCTCTCGTCTCTTCGTCCGTTGTCCTCTTTTCGTGTTACTCTTTTTTCTTCGGGCTCTTGTCCTCCGTTTTCTCTTTCGTCTCTTCGTCCGTTCTCCTCTTCTCGTGTAACTCTCCTTTCTTCGGGCTCTTGTCCTCCGTTTTCTCTCTCGTCTCTTCGTCCGTTCTCCTCTTCTCGTGTAACTCTTCTTTCTTCGAGCTCTTGTCCTCCGTTTTCTCTCTCGTCTCTTCGTCCGTTGTCCTCTTTTCGTGTTACTCTTTTTTCTTCGGGCTCTTGTCCTCCGTTTTCTCTTTCGTCTCTTCGTCCGTTCTCCTCTTCTCGTGTAACTCTTCTTTCTTCGGGCTCTTGTCCTCCGTTTTCTCTCTCGTCTCTTCGTCCGTTCTCCTCTTCTCGTGTAACTCTTCTTTCTTCGAGCTCTTGTCCTCCGTCTTCTCTCTCGTCTCTTCGTCCGTTGTCCTCTTCTCGTGTTACTCTTCTTTCTTCGGGCTCTTATCCTCCGTCTTCTCTCTCGTCTCTTCGTCCGTTGTCCTCTTCTCGTGTAACTCTTCTTTCTTTCTTCGGGCTCTTGTCCTCCGTTTTCTCTCTCGTCTCTTCGTCCACTCTCCTCTTCTCGTGTAACTCTTCTTTCTTCGGGCTCTTGTCCTCCGTTTTCTCTCTCGTCTCTTCGTCCGTTCTCCTCTTCTCGTGTAACTCTTCTTTGACACAGGTAAATGCATCCAGTGTGTTCTCTATGTATTCATAATGTCACTCTATTTACATGGAAAGGCTAATCAAACACTAATAAGAAATATTGCAGCCGGACACTTGCAGGCCTACTTACCGATTTCAAACTGTAGCGCGCGTTTAGACAGGTGCGTTCGGCGTTCTTCACGTGACGTCGCCCAGACACCAATATTATTCGCCAGGTGGCGTAACTAAAGTGTAGAATTAAAGAAGATATGCTAAGCTTGACACTAGTTGGCGCCACTGACTCATATCGTTTTATTGTTCTATTCCAATCATTTTAATATAAAGTGTCCGATAGATGGTACTGTCCGGCAATGGGCACATTTACCCTATATATATATATATATATATATATATATATATATATATATATATATATATATATATATATATATATATATATATATATATATATATATATATATATATATATATATATATATATATATATATATATATACATATATATATATACTTTTAAAAATGAGAGAGAGAGAGAGAGAGAGAGAGAGGTATACGTATGTGTACATACGTGTGTGTGTGTGTGTGCGTGTGCGTGTGCGTGTGCGTGTGCGTGCGCGTGCGGGTGCGCGTGCGCGTGTGTGTGTGCGTGTGTGTAATGCAACACAACAGGTTTTGAAAATGACCGATTATATGGGAATGCGGATTTTTTTCATCTCGTGCTTGCGTGTATTCAATAATTAGCTGAACAAATCGGAGAGAACTTCTCGTTGTCTGTTTGTTCTCGCGAGGTCGCCAATCCTTCTTTAACAAGCATAGTAGTAGTGGGCGCAACATCGGGCATTCACCTATGCAAGGATGGTCTCAGTGCTTGTGTATGTGGGAAGGGGGTGGTAATTCGTACCCTCTAAGTAAACATGTATACATACGATTGGAATTAAATGCAGCAGAATGTTACAGAAATGTTTACGACTGTCAAACTATCAACACTGATGTGGACGAGCACTGTGAACAGGCTTGCCCAGTCAGTGCGTTTTCCGGCATCACAACAGACGCCGTGCACTATTTAGTAAGGAAGTGTCCATCAAAATCACATGTAACTGTAACAGATGATGTAGAAGTTGGCAACCAGAATGATCGTGCGGCACCGAAAGCACCGGCATGTCATATCATTCCTCAGCTGATTGAGTTACATTGGCTTCCCGTTCGCTGGCGGGTCCAGTACAAACCAATCTGATCTACTGACACTTATTTATTTACTATAATTATTTATATGTATTCATTAATTTAGTATATTTATTTATCTTAATCGAATACTCTATGTTTTATTACATATTCTAAACTATAACAGGGGCTTCTTCTCACTGGATCTGAATTTTTTTTATCTAATAATAATTTGTTTTGTTTGTTTGTGTGTCTGTCTCTCTCTCTCAGCTCCCGTCCTACTAGTACTTTAATTATGCTCTGATCATGTTCATTAACCTTCTTATGAAAACTCAATCAGCCTCAGTAATGTCAACTCCACCTAGGCATTAGGTCATTATAATTACATATGCTAATTCCACAGCCCATACATGATTTAGCGCTCTACGCGATTCTCGCCTATGATAATTGTATGAGTGTGAAACGGTTTGGTTTAATTAGACATTAACTTTGGTACCTGACACTGTTTTACATTGCATTAAGTATGCTAACTGCGCATGGTTCGTGATATGTAGAGGTTATTTCAGTCCATACAAATTATGTATTCCGTATCAGTGAATGTCAACGCTGCAATATCTCGCCTGCGAAATAATGTGTTCTGACTCAACTTGATGCACGTTTCCGCAGGAAAGTATTCTGACTTAACTTCATGCATGTTTCCACTATCCGCCATGAAAGCATTCTGACTCAACTTCATGCACGTTTCCACTATCCGCCGTGAAAGTATTCTGACTCAACTTCATGCACGTTTCTCCTATCCGCCATGAAAGTATTCCGACTCAACTTCGTGCACGTTTCTCATATGCGCCATGAAAGTATTCTGACTCAACTTCAGGCACGTTTCCACTATCCAGTTTTAGAAGTTGTCAAAGCTATTACGTTTGTTTGTCTAACAACTAGGTCCGTCAAGCTAACAAACACTGCCCCCCGCAAACGTAAAGCTGTCGGACATTCTGTCGTATGTTACATTGCATTTCTGGCCCAAACATTTGTCTTTGCGGAAAAACAAAGGGAAGAATTATTTCAGCGAAAATAGTGTGTTAGTGAATTTGATCTGATAGTTGTATTCCGCCCTAGTAATGTATGTAATAATGTGATGTACCAGTCTAATTACCAGGAGTTGCACGGGAGAAAAGACAGCTACTGCAAGAACTAATGACTCCTCGCAAAGCCCAGGCAAGTAGGTCAATGTTAATTGCAATGACAACTTCATGCCCAACTGCCAGTTCCATGAAGCGTTTGTACTGTGTGAAGGAACTTATGTGGACGTTTGACGTCGATCACGTAACTCGGAACAATCGTAGAAAACACCATATAGCGTTTCTAATAATTGTACGGACTACGAACTCCTATGGTTGGGAGTAACGTAATCTATTTCAAGCGTCCACATTCGCAAAATGTCCATCCTCGGGGAAATTGTGAATTTTTTTAATGTACGAACCATCCCCGTGGGCTCCCGGGCTCGCAAACAAAATGTCAACCTAATACGGGCGAAACTGACGGAGACACGAGGACCACGCAGACAGACATAGTCACAAATTACTTTATCGCACAGACACAGTGTTGCTAATACGAAGATTGGCGGAGGTCATGCCCATAATTAGGATTGTGACGTCACGTTCATGAAGGTGCAGGTTCGCGACCGTTCATTGCGTAATAATTTTTTACGATGGCATTTTTCTGACTCTCACAGTGAACAACATAAAAAGGTAACAGCATGGCAACTTGTCCAAATTCATTCCATGTACAAATAAGCATTTTTTGGCTAGAAGAATAAGCTGCGTTATCTGTGAAATCCGAGATTGCGTCACTTCTAGTTTGACAAATGTCCCGCTCTTCTGCATTTTTTTTCGTCGCGTACAAAGCACTTCGTGACCATCATGCATGACGAAGCCTGAAAGGCCATAATGATCACCTTGTGCCGTCTAGTAAGGGGAAGGCTGGTATATTATCAAGCCTGCACCATTCTGAAACGCCTGACCATGACGTACATTTCCCGAAATACTCCATTCTCTATTAACCTTTATGGTGTGTAACACTCCCGCAGCAGCGGATCCAGTGGGTCTTAGGGGTTTCAAGACCCACTCTGGGCCATGGAGGGGGTCTTAGACCCTCATGTGTCCATGGCAAATATTACGGTACAGGACAACGTATATAGGCCTACATCGGAACTAGTGTCAATGTAAAACACTGAAGTATTACCAGCCGGCTAAAATGAACCCTTATGTAAGTAGAACAACATATGTGTCGTCCCATCCACTCCCCCCCCCCGGTTCGTAAGTAGAAGGATGACCGACCGACCGACCGACCGACCGACCGACCGACCGACCGACCGACCGACCGACCGACCGACCGACCGACCGACCGACCGACCGACCGACCGACCGACCGACCGACCGACCGACCGACCGACCCTCATGTAAAGGACATACGTATCGTTGAGAGAAGATACATGCACTCGAAGAAAGCAACGACAACCTAGAACAATACATCCGTCGGCTCAACTTACGAATTCACGGGGTTCCTGAGACAGGCGAGCGAAGGCGAGGACACCGACATCACAGTACTGGCAATGATTAACGATAAGATGGGTGTCACCCCTGCACTCTCACTGCACGACCTAGAGGGGAGCCACTGTTTCTTGTATGTTATACTA
>OY759272.1:12508103-12528103 GCA_963662155.1 Lamellibrachia columna | reverse complement strand
CACTTGCATATCAGTGGCACATTCACTTCTGTCTTCCGTCACCACAACAGACCCATTCTGCCCTTGCCTTGTGACACCAACAACATGTGGAAGGAAATTGGACAAATTCCAACCAGTGCTTCATCTGAAGGATTTTGTAATGGTGTTGCCATACTTGTAAGCAAGCCACATGTGATTAACCGTCAACTCTGCGGTGCAAAACTACTCAGCCAATGGCATGTTCATGTGGATTGTGATCTGTTTCTTAGAGACATTCTCAAACTGGATCTCACGGATAATGATGCAGAAGAGATTGTGAACTTAATTTCCCAAGCCTACAAGCTTTGCCCTACGAGAAACAATTGTGATGACATTTTGGGTCAGATAGAAATAACAATTAGGGAATTGCTTCCAAAAGAGCTGCAACGATTCCCTGTGCTTACAGAAGTTGTTCTCGTAGGTGAGAAGGTTTCCAGTATGTTCTGTTATGGGTAAGGAAATAGTATCTGCCTCTTGGTTTGAAAACATTTTGAAAATGATGTAATATGGCCAACATTTTCATATATGAAATAAATAATGTATATATGTAGTGTTTGATTATATAATTATGATAATAATAAAACTTCTATAATGCCTAATTTCTCAGGTTCCTGAGTCACAGTAAACCAGAATTGTTAAGCCTGTCTGACTTGATATCATGAACACATAACAGTACATGTATTATATAAGAAATGCTCTGCTACCTTTGGAACATGAGTCATGAAAGTACGTCACTTGAATTAATGGAGCTGACCAATGAAATAGAATGAAGGTTTTTGACTTCAAAAAGGCAACAAAAATCAAACAGTTTTTGACAATGCCACATCAAAAATCCCCTTTAGCCCATCAGAAAGCTAACCTCGGTCACAACTGTTAGAATGTACTAGTGTCAACTGCCAAGCCTTGTCATATTGCTAACCCTGTTCCTGTTGCCTTTTTAGACCCAGAAAAATGTACTGCTACATTTGTGCCTCTGCTAATGACTGGTGGTCAGTCAGGTCCAAGAGAGAAGTGTCTTCCTGCAGCGTATCGCCTACAGCTGTTCACTGAAGACAAGAGGTAAGACTAAGAATGCTGCTGGGTTGACATGGTTCATCTGCTCTGTGTGAATTAATATCAGTTAACTTGGTTTAAATAGGTTTATCCTCAGAATACTTGCTTCAGGATGGACAGTTAATGTTTATAATTTATAATACCAACAATTAGTTTCATAATATGTATAATGAATATATTCCCACATAATATTCTCCACACGGGCATCCCCACATCACGAAACTACATTGTAATGCTTTATTTACTGTACTTGTGACAAATTCCTGTTTTTCTCTCCATTTCTAGTGTCGGATATGCCATGTTCTGGATGTATGCCATGTTCTGGATATATGCAATGTTCTGGATATATGCCATGTTCTGGAAATATGCAATGTTCTCTCGATATATATGCCATGTTCTCGATATATGCCATGTTCTAGATATATGCCATTATACAACTTATGCGTTGTAAATGTGTTTTTTTCAATGGCAGAGGAATTAAAAAATATGTTCAAACAGCCATCCTGCAACACTGCAGTAACACAGCCTTTAGTAGGTGTACTCTCAGTTGGAAGGAGCAGGGTTCAAATCCTCCTGCTGCCGTTACGAAGCCGGGGCAATTTAATTCACTCCTCATTGCTTCAGTTCACTCAGCTTTATAAATGAGTACCTGAGTAATGACTATAATATAGTAGTGGATACATATAAACGAATAGTCTTCACACAGTAATTGCAGCATGGCTGAATACTTCACTGAGAAGTCGTGTTGGTGTTGGAACAAACAGGTTTGCCAGGTCATGAAGTGTTTAACAAACACTTTGAAGTCTGAGGCTTTGAGCAGTCCCAAGAACTGGATACAGTGTCATATAAGAATGTTACATGTATACAGTAATATGTCACTTCTCTCGTCTACACCAGGTTATCCCTCAATCTCCCCGCAGAGTCCCCCAGCCATGACTCGCATGGTCTGGGCTGCTCACCAGACTGGCTGCGGACCACACTGCTTCCCAGACTCGCCCGCTGGAGTGAGGAGCCGAAACTGAACAACGCAGTAACATCTCTGTTGCTTGTCCCCATTGAAAAATACGATGAGCGGTACCAGGACATGAAAGCTCGGTATGGGAATGATCTCGTGTAGGTGAGTTGTCCAAAATCCAGTTCAGTGACGATATCTGTCAGACAAAAATATTTTTCTTCATCTGGTGTTACATTTTTTAAAGAAGAATTGACACTTAAGAGCTGCACTCTCAATTCAGTTTTTCGTTAATTTTGCAAATATGTTGTGTGTTGCATACTAAATTAATTTACAAGTAAATTCTTTCAATGAATTAAACAAATTATGCACACTTACTAAACCGACTGCGCATATTATCTTCAAAGCCCATGTTTATTTGTAAATAGTGCCGTGTATGTTACTATAAGCTTCATATTTTCCAGTACTATAATTTTGTATCAAATTTATCAAATACTTGTGGCAACCAAACACATTCATCATTCAGGGAAAGTTTTGTCAGATATATGTTTCTCATTAGATTACTAATTGAAAAAATAATAATTATCATAAATATCATGTTGTGTACAGCATTGTTGTCAATCACATTATGTAGCAGTTAAATCGAAAGGTAATTGCTATTTCTCCTACATAATTTGGACCCACGATTGGTGGTTTTCAGACATAGCCAGAAGGAACTGATCCTCGCAAATTCGTCTATGAAGATATCGCCATTGCAGCCTATTTGCTGGTGAATTTTTTATTACTCAGAACTTCCCCGTATTTATGGGCTGATGTCACCTTGCATTTGTACACGGATTTGTAGGCAATGTGTGGAAAATATGTTTATTTGTAATGGTACAGTGTACCAGTAAATGGTACCACCAAACTTAAAGTTACATACAACAAAATGCATAGGCAGATTGTAGGATATAACAGAACCAGTGGTATGTTTGTTAACAATTGCATTAATAACTTTGTGCTCTCTTGCTTTACATTGATTTATGGTTTTAGAAAATGTGAATATGATATTGAAAGTGATTGTATACAATGTGTGAGAAGCTGTATAAATTATGATGGGCGAGGGTACTTTATTTTGTACAATTTGGATTTATAGCTTATTTATTTGTACTTAATTATTTATTCTACTTGAACTTTTGAACAAATTTTAATGCACATTTGTATGCATATTATTTGTTAACCAGAAACAAAGGTATTCATATCTGTAATGCATTTGTATGTGCATGCAAGCCTTTCGCACACCACAGCAGACAGCTGATGATGTGCACACACATATACATGCATGCAGGCTATTGCACATTTTTATGTGCAGCATTATTTTATGGTGTCCATAATAACCCATAACTCCATGTCCGAAGGAAATATTGTTCCCAAGTAAAACACTTGAGGTTCTGCCTAATGCACTGATTACATATGACTGCGTCTTCCCTAGGTTCTCTGGGAACAGGAGCGACGGGAAAGGGGAACAGACAAACAGTCATTTGTGGATCTGGGCTGTGGCAATGGATTACTAGTGCATCTATTCAACTCGGAAGGGGTATGTAGCGGCTGGATCCATAATTATTGTAATTTGACTAGTGTGGAACAACTAAAGTGTTGCCATCTGGTGTTAAACAATTGGCACCACTTTTCAGTTGTTTTACACTAGTCACCAAATGACACCACTAGTTTTAAGCAGTTACATTATTGTCTAGAGAAACAAATGTTGATACACTTATAACAAAAGATTCTGTGACATTTTTTCCTGGCCCATTTTTTTCAAGCGTACTGTATGCTTATTAGGTCGAATACGGTAACTGTCGTCATGACAACACAATATTTGATTGTCATTAATCTTCTAGTTGTTGTGTAGCCAATGAAGATCCATCATAACAGAAACAATAATTAGCATGTTTTATCATTGATAGTAAATAATGGTACAAATGATGTAATCAGATATTCCCATTTAGGTTGTGAGAAAAATCCTTTTGTTGTTTTTGCATTCTCATGACAAGCGTTGCTTTGATGTTTTATATTTTGTTTTGTATCACAGCATCCTGGAATGGGAATTGATGTCCGACTTCGGAAGATCTGGGACATGTATGGGCCTGAAACCCACCTGCAGGTGTGTGGCCCACAAAATTCAGTACAGTCGTCATAGTTTGTGACAATGTTCAAGGTGGTAGAGAATAATGAAGTAAAGATTTACTTAATTAAGATGTATTTAATTAAGATTGACTTACTTAATGTTTCAGCTACCCGCAGTAGTTATGATTAGAAGAGAATCGTTACTTCAGTGGTCATAGTGTCTACTCATGCTAATTATTACAAATATTTTGAACATGTACGCAATAAGGTATGACTATATAGCTGGCTGGATGTTATTTGCAACTATTTGTACATATGCATATAAAACATCCGTGCACCAGTTAACATGACAGCATAACATAGCACCATTAATTTCACTTTGTAGATATGCGTATATGTTTTATGACATGCGCACACATGCACATGATATTTGAGCCCAACTGACAGAATTAATTTATGTAAATTTCGCTGTGGAAATCACAAATTACCTATTTCTGTTGGTCGTTATCTCCCTGGAAATGCTCAGAGGCTATGTCACTTATGCAACACTGGGGACCAAGGTGACGAATATCATTATGTACTTGTATGTCCATCTCTAATGGAAGAAAGATCGAAATACATAAAAAGATACTTCAGAATCAGACCTAATACTCTGAAAATGAACCAACTGTTCAATGTACATAATGTGAAACAGCTGACCGATCTGTCCAGATTTATTAAAATAATCATGACAAAGTTTGTCTAATTAACAAACTTCCTTATTAAAAACAGTGAATTGCGTAGAAGTAAAATTGTAGCTCATAGTTAATTTACTGTTCATATTATTACATATTTTAGTTTAAATTGTGCAATATATACATAGTTTATTTTATTTTACATTACCTAAACTGCATGTACTGATTATATAGAAAATTCTTTATCCAATAATGACACTAGATGTATTATGCACTGTAGCTAGATGATTTACATACTGTAAATATGTTTTATACAATATATGTCCTATGTATTGTAACCAGATGTTCTACTAAAATGTACTGTAGAGAGAAACTTCTCTCATACTCCGCAAGGGGTCGTAGGGAAATAAAAATCATTGTCATTGTCATGACATATATAGCATCATTCACTGTAGTTTTTCCTTCTTCAGGAGTATGCAATCACTCCCATCTAATTCAAACCTGTTTCCTGAGTACGACTGGATCCTTGGTAACCATAGTGATGAACTGATACCAGTCATTGCAGCAATTTGTCCAACTAAACACATTGCTCACATCTCACACAATTTACTATGTAGAGTGATTGTAGACACAAAGTAAAAAAAGATAAAGGTACGTTCTTATATAGCATGGACGCAGTATCCAGTCCTGTTCATAGCGCTTTACACTTCACGCCGGCAGACCTGTTCATTCCAATATTAACTCCACTTCTCTAAGAAGCATTCATCCATGTTGCAATTACTTCGCAAATACTATTTGACCTAGTATTCGTTTACTTATCCACCACTGTCTATTGCCAGGTTCTAATTTACAGCTGAGTGAACTGAGGCAACGTGGAGTAAAAAAAAATTCCCAAGCTTTGTAATGGTAGTAAATGGATTCGAAAACGGAGTCATGTGTTCTAACCACTGCACCACTGCGCCCCACACAATAATGCTAAAATGCACAAAATATTGATTCATGAAAAGTGGACAGATCACACATTTTTTTACAGAGGTTACAGTGGTTTTACTGCAGAACACAGAAAGTTTTGCATTTAAATTTTCTGAAAATCTGGTATGTTTGTATTTATTCTTTTATCAACTTGCAGAAAAAATGTTCAACATAATAAACATGCAGCATGCTTCCCATCACGTGATGCACAAAACAACCAGGTCTTGTGTAGACCTTATGTTGCTAGCCAGCCACTAGAAATTAAAATCGAACATAACAGCCATGTACAAAATCTCCCCCAGACGCTGCCAAGACCAACATCAACAAAATTACAACATTTCCACTCACTATAATAATTAGAATGTATAATTGTTTTTATTTAATAATTTAGTGTACTACAACCAAAATGACCCTGTCGAATGTAACTGTGGAAAGGATCCTCAAGCAATGGATCATCTCCTAGAATGCTCTCTCGTACCAGATCATTCCAGACCAGACGGTCTGACCGTTTACAACTCCTGTGTCAGAGCATTGTAGACCAGACGGTCTGACAGTTTACAACTCCTGTGCCAGAGCATTGTAGACCAGACGGTCTGACAGTTTACAACTCCTGTGCCAGAGGATTGTAGACCAGACGGTCTGACAGTTTACAACTCCTGTGACAGAGCATTGTAGACCAGACGGTCTGACAGTTTACAACTCCTGTGTCAGAGCATTGCAGACCAGACGGTCTGACAGGTTACAACTCCTGTGCCAGAGCATTGCAGACCAGACGGTCTGATAGTTTACAACTCCTGTGTCAGAGCATTGCAGACCAGACGGTCTGACAGTTTACAACTCCTGTGCCAGAGCATTGCAGACCAGACGGTCTGACAGTTTAAAACTGCTGTGTCAGAGCGTGGGTTCTGCAGTGGCAGGGAAAACTGTAGCGGCACGAGAGAAGTAGTAAAACAATCCATGACATTCTAACAACAAATATAAAATTGCAATTATTTAGTAAAAAAAAATGTTTACTAAGCTTTATGCATAATATCGCTAAACAATTTAGCAGTTGATACTCTTGTAAAGTTTTGTTGTTTGATGTTGTCCAGTGGAGGTTTTGTTCAGTGCGGTTTTGTTCTGTGGTGGTTTTGACCAGTGGGAGTTTCTCCAGTGAGGGTTTTGTCTGGTGGGGTTTGGTCCTGGATTCACGGGAGAGTGACTTCGGTGGTGATCTCCTTCCATTCAGGTCGTCATACGCGTCTTCCTTCTTTGTCCTTCCCTGTTGCCACTGGGACTTTGCGGGGAAGTTCCGCTACAAGGAAGCGGGCAGAAGTCAATATCGAACTTATCTGGAGTTTGTGAGGAACGTTGGTGAAACATGTGACTTCCATGTCCAGGAAGACACGCTACGGATACCATCCACTAAACGGGTCAGTATAATTTAAAGTCTCATATAAGGTTAACTTGTTAATGATTCTCACAAAATCGTGGTGAATCTTCTACAGCATAAACCCTAGTTTTGGTGCAGTCAATTGGAATTCTTGTACATGTACTTATGTTAGGATTAGTGTGTAGCACGATGGTTTATAATGACTATTGCTGAACTAATACATGACAATAGGGAATTTATAAACCATATGTAAACAATCCTTTTAAAACCATATTTAAAACATTGTTATTGTTTCATACACACACCTTTAAATAGGCGTGTAATATCTGGATCTAGTTCAGTGGCGTCATGCAGGAACAACCTGAAAGACTCCTGTTCTGCCAAGAGTATTCTTGTTAAACTGACTGACGAACTTTGTTAAACAACTGAAATAAAAAATTATTATATCATGTTTTTCCAAAGTTCCTCTTAATTTAACTTATTAATCATATTTTTATTAATAAATTTTTTATAGCTTTTTTAGTTTTCATGCATTCTATGTTAAGCACATTGAGCTTCCAAGTAAACTGCGCTATAAAAAATTATTTGTTATTATTTATTTAAAGGCTACATAGATATTTATACAGGTTTTGGTAAATGTTGCTATGCATAAAACCTATGTAGCTTTAAGTGGTATGTCATGAAAACAATAAATGGTACTTATGTGTCTTTGCTTTGTGTATACTAACTGGATATCTTTGAGAAACCGTTTATTGCATTGCTAAAATTTGATGAAGATTGTTAAAGTAACTTATCAAGTTAAATTGTTCTTCACCGTGTAGGTGTGCTTTGTGGGAAGTCGATGCATCTACACCAAAGGGTCATTGGAGGAGACGTGTTGTCAGATCCAAGCGTACATTGACTCGCGGTGCCAGAAGAAGGAGTCAACAATGACCTGTACGAACAGTGTTTAAAAGTAGCTGTGTAATTAATATTAAAACATGTGTTACCTATATTAAATATGTGTTACCTATATTAAATATGTGTCACCTATATTAAATATGTGTCACCTATATTAAATATGTGTCACCTAGATGTGAGCTCAACTAATATATCCTAGGAAACATAAATAATAATAAACAAATCACTGTGTCGACAATGCTGAAATTGTCACAATTGTTGTAGTATTGTTGGATAATTAATGCAATAATTATTATTAAGGAAACTGTTGTATGATGTATCAACAGGTTTCTAAATAAGTAAAAATAGGGCGTCTCCACCGACAACAATCACATTTTATTTTTGTAGGAGTCTCCCATCCCACAGACATATTTGACATTGATTTTTTATTTTGCACCGCTCAGTGGCTCTACTGGAATGTACTGATGTTCCAGTTTCTTGGAATGTGATATTTGACATGATCACGCACCCACTCACACAGTCCTCTTCACTGCCACTGGAGCATAAGACGCCAACAAATCTCATTCAGCCGGCTTGATCTTAGAAGTGCCAACCAAGTTCAATCTAGGTATTCCCAGCCCTAGGTCTTCCCAGCCCTTCCCATTTTGTTATTGGGAGAAATAAACGTTCCCCGATTCCTGCTTCATCAGGTTACCTACCCACAATTCCCTGTGCGACCCCTCCAAGTGACATCAGTGTTGACACGGATGCAGCAGTGATGGGAGACAAACCCAAGAACGTGGTTCAGGGACAGACCTGGGCTGAAGACTTCCAGATGAGAAGTCGTACTGAGAAGTCCCACAACTGCATTGGGGTGGACAAGGACGTCATTGAGAGAATTGTGGGGCAGGTCATTGAGGGGTTACTGGCGGATCCAGCAGCAGAAGTCAGAACTCTCGCAGACGGACGCTCCTGGAATGCCGGGGGTGAGTGAATCCTTACCAAGTTCTTCCTTACGATGAGTGTCAGTTTGATCAAATAAATTAATTAAATAGGGAGATTTGCGCAATTTATTTATTTATTATGTTTGTGTCTGCGTTAGATTCACAAATATATTTACCTCATTGGTGTATTTAGATTTGTAGATGTCTTTTAATAAATTGTGCATTTGTAGGTACATTTTGACTCATCAGACATTATACCAGTAGTTTACCTTGTCACATTTTTATGTTTTGGCATCTTTTGTAGGGAATGTTCAATGATTTTCATTAGTTAATTGAATGAATGTTTTACAGGACATTGAGAAACTGAATTTATTATTATTTCTAACATCTTGATTGTTTAAAACATATTATCCATACAAAACATGTTACTCTTGTGATCTTTTTTTAATATTTGAGTATGTCAGTTTATTACATATATAGACATAAACCAGACCAATAACATTTTCTTCACCATTGTAGGTGAAATATAAAAAACATTTATTGAATGATTGATTGGTCCGTCAAATTCCTGTTAAATACCATTTCTGCCAGTAAATATGTTGCAGCAATAAAGATTAAAACATGAACTATAACATTGTTACTTTAGATATACTTTAATAGCGATAAATTTAGAGAATTTAATTATACAAAATCCCCGAACTGGTTCCGTATCAGTTAACTAATGAAACTCTTTGTACATCCTTTCAAGTTACTGGTGGCACTTAAACTGGTTTCCCTCTTGCAGGAAGTATTGCACTACCAGTCATAGCGACGTGGTTCGACAGTCCAACACTACGTCATCTCAAGTCAGAATGTGGCGATCTACAAACACTCCTTCGAAACAAACACCAAATATTTCATGGTTTGTGTCCGGCATATTATATCATTGAAACATTACATGAATCCTATGTGGGTGACTGGTGTTAAGTTTAAAATTTTTATTTATTTTGTAATAATTATTTACTCTGCATGTGCAGAACAGGGAAATAATTTTTTTTATTTCATACATTATAATTAATTGTAAGCCCAGTTCTATTTGTAACTGTTTTATTTTTCATAACCAAATATTAACATGAACAAACAAACCATTAGCACGTTTTCTGCTAACAAGTCTTTTTACATCATAAATGCCAATTAACTCAGTTAATTTGTTTGCCATAAATCACAGAGCCAGTTGTGTAATTCTTTTGTTGATCAAATGTCGAGGTGTTCAATAAAGAACTTCTACAAAGGGTTATTTTGTTTTATTAAAGCAGACAACAATATCTTCAAAAGGACTGTAGTTTGTATGGATTTAGAGCCAACTCAAAACATGTTTGATACTAAACAAAACAAATGTCATTTAACCTTAGATCCCCCTCCCCCAAACATAAAACGTTGAATTACACTTATCTACGGACATGCGAAACTGTGTGTGTTCGAATTCATCACTGTTGTATACAGTGTTCGAAAAATAAACTTTGTTTTGAAAAATGCATCAATGTATGATGATGAACAAAACAGCTATTAACCCCCGTCCCCCCACAAAACCAATTTTGTCCACCATCAAACAGCATGGGGCGTAGTAGCTCACTGGTTTGAGCCCCAGACTCTTCAGTCAAGAGGACCTGGGTTCGAGTCCATCTGCTGCCATTTCAAAACTTGGGCGACTTCGCTCACCTCACATTGCCTGTGTCTTCCGGAAGAGACATTAAAAGCTATTGGTCCCTTCTGGGTGGTGTCTATGCTAAGGGAAAAAAGATCCCACATGGAGTAAATGTGTTGCGATCTCACAAATTAACCAATTGTGTGTAGGATGGGCGCTAAATAGTTGCTGCCAAAATTAGCTCTGATAATGGAGCAAAGCAACACAAGCGCCTGGTGTAGGGGGATACGATATAAGACATTATCATCAGTGTTTTGACGCAGCCCATTATGTTTTGGTGTTTGTTTGCAGTGTATGGGGGTTGTGTCCATCTGCGGGATTGGACACGGGCAAGTGAAAACAACCATCACCAAATGACCAAGAAGAAGCGGAAAGGGAACAGTGCTCGCAGCAAGGACCCAGCCCAAGTGACAAAGATAAAACTTTGTTACTTCCATTCCCATCAACCCAATGGATGTCTGCGGCCAACACAGTCATGCAGATTTGCTCATGGCACAGATGAACTACAACCTGTCCCAATTATCCTTCAACAAGCCCATTCGTATGCAGCTAAGGACAAGTAGTTTGATATATGTATGTACATTAAAAATTAATGTGACTATTTGAAGAAATTGCCCGGAGCATCTCGTTGCGTCATTAGACTATCCTAAGACAACATAGGCATTGCCTTCATTCATCACTGTGTGTCATTTATAGCATCTCTAGTGTCTAGTTTTAAAGAGTTGTTCCTGCGGTAGCATAGCAGAAATAATAGAACTACTTCCAGTGCCAAATAGCAGTCCTTCCTCTGTGAAATTTTAAGTCTAGATGCAAAATAGTGTGACAGTGAATTCTTAATTTAACTGAACATAACTTCGAATGGACACAACAAAGAAACAAAAATGTTTAGTGGATTCCGCTTAAGAATTACGGATAACAGAATCAGCTATGTAGTAGAATAAAAAATATTGGCTGGGACCAAATCATTCCCTGTTCTCGCTGTATCAAAATGTTTTGCTTAATTGAATCGGTCGCAAAACAGAATCAAATTGCTCTGGCCTGAAGTGATTCTGGCTTGAAATGATTTCATTGTCGTTTTCTCATTAACACCAAATACTTCAACAAGATATCACACCTGTGTGTCAAGAAGGAACTGGTGTAGCAGTGGCAGAGAATGTCGTGACAGAATTTAGAAGCAGGGACACTGGAACACAAAGCACAACAGCAGTGCTACATGGCTTGGTGGCGTAATGCTACACGGCTTGGTGGTGTAATGCTACACGGCTTGGTGGCGTAATGCTACACAACTTGGTGGTGTAATGCTACACGGCTTGGTGGCATAATGCTACACAGCTTGGTGGTGTAATGCTACACGGCTTGGTGGCGTAATGCTACACAGCTTGGTGGCGTAATGCTACACGGCTTGGTGGCGTAATGCTACACGGCTTGGTGGCACATCACCAATAATATTTAAAGCTACCAGTACGCCATTCTGAAACACCGAACTAATTATCCCAATAAACTGTATTTGTAATGGTAATAATAACCTATAGATACTCACTTGACTCTTATGAAGTATACATGCCAATATATATTCACTTCAGTCTTATGAAGCATACATGCCAATCTACAAAAAAACTAGGGGACAATTCTAAACACTAGAATGATTCAATAACTTCCAACTTCTCTCTGCTACCGTTGTCCGTCTTTAGGTTTAGCATAAAAGACTAAGATAATGCTTTGATAAAACATTAATTTTTCAGATACAATATTTGCAGTAACTCAGAAAAACATACTGAAATACTTCTTTCCTAGAACTTGTTTCTGATGGCTGCGGCTTTTCCAAGAAACCAGTTACGCGGCTTGTTCCTCCACTTCCAATATTCCATATTTGTGAACCTCTGATGGAATTTTTTTTAAATGACTGATGTTTGTAGATTTATAAACAGAACAATAAACTAATTGTTGTATTGATAAAACATGTCTAAACTGCAATGTAAGAATAGGCAAAGCATATCTTAATATTAACAATAACGTGTAATGGTGTTTCCCCATATTCATGCATAAATGGGTGAGTTTGTGCCAACAAAAGAATAGGCAAATCTGATTAAATTATACATATGACCATAGCCACCATGGTATAAACTTACAGATAAAATGGCAGACTATAAGCATTTTATTATTTATTGAAAATGCATAACTTTCACACAAACCATTATCTTAAAGGGAAACAAAAATCATGGTTTTGGGCCAATACACCTACAAGAGTTACTAAAACATAACAATTTGCAACTACGGGTACAATTAAGAATATCATGCCCGTAGTTTACTAGGAAAAACTTGTTGAACATGGCATCTTAATTTCATAACATATGGCCATGGTGTTTGTATCCAAACTCAACTTATGTAAAAATTGTTGGCCTTTGTTTACTAAACTAGTCCTCTTTCTGACAAATTAGCACGTTTGTTTGAGACTGCATTGGTTCTGTGTATGCGAGCATCTACCAAGCGACTGTGTCAATGCACTAACGGTAAACAATTTCAAAAC
The DNA here is from genome assembly GCA_963662155.1 of Lamellibrachia columna. NCBI lineage: Eukaryota > Metazoa > Annelida > Polychaeta > Sabellida > Siboglinidae > Lamellibrachia > Lamellibrachia columna. The sequence goes on along the minus strand of OY759272.1, from coordinate 12,514,922 downwards.
AAAATATCAAAATTACTGTCATAACCACTGATTGGGGGGCTATATATGAGCCAGTAGGCTCTCTGCCCCAAACAAGGTATGTTACATGGTATGTTATCACTTAATACGTCACAATAGTCTAGTTTACCCGATTTTCATAGAACTGCTCAGGCGCTTATCAGTCGTGCTGGTTAACATGTCAGCCCTCAGTCAACCTGGAGAAATGACCGAAATCTCCAACTTTTAGGACACATTCTGAGTAAACCACTAGTGTGGTATTCTTGATCTTAATTGCACACAGTCAGTTTTTGTTATCTTGTTTAGGTGCATAGCTCCAAAACCTTGTTTCACTTTAAACTAATCTTGTTTCAATCTGTCTCTCAGAAGAAATATATCTGCTTAAATTCTGTTGTAATATTGAGATTACCCAATGCTGTCTTAAATTAATAAATCCACATGAATGTTACACATTCCCTCGTCTTTGCAGCTCACATACAGCACAAGACTTGCTTCTGCATCTAATCTTTGGAATCCACGAAACTTGTTGATGATTTCATTCAGGTTGAAATCATCATAGAACAGTTTATCCCTGCAACAACCATCTAGAAACACTAAAAATATAATTTCAGTTATTTCAACCATATTTTTGCTTGTGTCATCTTGGGATCATTTTGTGGAAATCAAATCTATTTCATATCAACTGCTACTCATTTGTGCAAATTTGTTATTTAGTTTTGATTAAATTATCAAACCAAACTAATAAAATATATTCGACTGGGCCAGTAAAAAATGGATGGAAAACAGCAAGTGTCTATGTATAGTCTGCCTACAACAAGACTAGTACATTTTCATAAGTTACCCGATCTAGCAATGAAAGTCAATAATTCTTTTGATGATCTTAACAAGTATGCACTCTTTCATTAAACTTATTGTGCACAGTGTTTAAACTATTTGTACATCAGCTGTTTTAAGTAATTAATTAATGTTTGATGCACAACTATAATGTTCAGTGTATGTGGGAAGTCCAGATAAATGTGGGGCATGGTAGCATAGCGGTTAGAATGTTGGGCTCTCAATTGAGAGAACCCAGGTTCAAATCCTCTTGCTGCTGTTTCGAAACTTTGGCAATTTTGTTCATCCCACGTTGCCACAGTTCACTCAGCTGTATAAATGAGTACCTGGCTATAGACAGAGATGGATATCGGAACGAATAATATTCGCGCAGTAATTGCAGCGTGGCTGAATTCTTCCAAGAGAAGTTGAAATGGCGTTGGAATGAACAGGCTGCCAGCCAGTGCCAGGGGGTGAAGTGTAAAGCACATTGAACAGTCCCAAGGGCTGGACACAGTGCTACATAAGACCATACCTTTACCTTTTTTATAAAGACTTACCCGGCTATGACTACAAGATCATCATCGACAGTGAAATGTGTCACAACAATGCTAATGCATGCGACTGCCCCTGGCCTCGTCTACAACGGTCAAATCAGAAAATAGCTTAACTATATCTGTGCACTTCCACGATACTGGGCAACAGAATGAAGATAAATGCATTAAGAAATAAAAGTAATTAAACGTTAAATTTTTTGAAGGTTGTTTGAAATCCACAGACCACGAAAGCCCAAAAAGACAAAAAAACTTTTGACATATCTGACATAGTAACAGCTGTCACCTACAAAATTAGTAAAATACTGTACTCTGATCACAATTAGTCATAACACGAGATTTATTTACTATGAAAATATAAAACTTGCAGGAATATTGCAATTTGATATTTTCATATTACATAAAGCATAATATGTCAAACTTTCATAATAAAAATGGTAAAATTTATTATTTTATTGAGTCGAGTTAAAACCATATTTAGTTACATTTTTTTAAATATTCAATATTTGACCCATAAGGAGTAACACCACTCCAGTAAAACTTGGCCAAAACGTTTGCTTACTATTTATCTCCGTAAAAAGGCAAAACAAGTTGGGGGGTCCCATGCACAATTTTTAAATATCCAACATTGTAAACAGCTACATAAACAGCAGCAAAATAAAAAAATTCAAAAGCCAAATTTTACCCACAAGGAGTAATATAATTAATTTTCAGTAAAAGTTGCCCAAAATGTTAATTTATCATTCATCTCTACATACGTGAATATAAATATGACTTCATATGAGGACCTTGAAGTCTCAGCAGAGGAAGTAACATATGTGATTAAAAAGCTTGATGTTAATAAAGCATGTGGATCTGATGGTGTATATTCAGAGCATATAAAATATGCATCCAACATACTTGTGCCATTGTTAAGTATGTGTTTTACTAGCTGTGTAGCTCATGAATGTCAGCCTGAGTCAATGCTGTCAGTTGTACTTGTACCACTAATTAATTATAAAGCTGGTAAAATTTCATCTAAAGACAATTACCGTCCTATCGCGTTAGCTAGTGTGTTTAGCAAACTCATTGAAATGGTTATTTTAGACAGAATTGAAATATACATGGATACTAATCCTAACCAGTTTGGTTTTAAGAAGAAACATGGAACTGATCAATGTATATATGTATTAAAAGAAGTCACTGATTTATATAGGTCACTTAATGGTAGTGTATTTGTATGTTTTCTTTATGCCAGTAAGGCATTTGACAGAGTGAACCACAGAACACTGTTTAAGACACTCAGTGAAAGAGGGGTTCCTGGATATATATATATATATATATATTAAGTGTATTGACTTACTGGTATAAAAACCAGACCATGTGTATTAAGTGGGGTGATGTTAGATTTTGTGAAATTAAAAGTAACTAATGGTGCTAGACAAGGGGGTATACTATCCCCTTACTTATTCAATGTCTATGTAGACGAATTGAGTGAACAACTTAAACTATGTAATGTTGATTGTAATGTGAATGGACATTTGATTAATCACATAATGTATGCTGATGACTTAATTCTGATATCACCATCTTCAGCTGAACTATGTCAATTATTGTATAAATGTGACAAATTTTGAATAAGTCATGATGTTAAATATAATGCAAAAAACAGTGCTATTATGATATTCGGATAAAAAATCTTGAAAGGATGTACTATTCTTGACTTTAAGTTGAATGGGATTACTCTTGATGTGGTGGATACATATAAATATCTTGGGCATTATATCACTGAGGATGTTTCTGATGATGCAGATATCAACAGACAACACAAAACTTTATTTGTGCAAGGAAATATTATCTTGTGTAAATTTTAAATGTGTTCTATAGATGTGAAGCTTACACTGTTCCACATACATTTTTCACCAATGTATTCTGTTCAGTTATGATGGAATTACAAAAAATCTACTATAAATAGATTACACATTGCATATCATATTTTAAAATTATTTATTGGTTTATCTAAATATGAAAGCACCAGTTTTTTATGCACTCTGTTTGATGTACAATGTTGTCAATCTGTAATAAGAAACTTAGTATATAGTTGTTATATATGTGACAGAAAGAAATGTAAATAATTGTTGCAGCTCATTACTATGTAGTATTTTAATGTCTGCTTTTGTTTTGTGCAATAATATATGGAACTCAGATCGCATGTATGATGTGCTCTATTGAGTCCGGAATAAAGATATTGAATTGAATTGAATACATAGAAAAAACTAATGAAATGCCTGGCAAAAAATCGAGGTTTGTTATCTTAAAACCAAACAAGTTCTGAACAAAATTTTCTGTAATGAATTTAGAACACGTTGTCTGGGGTTCCACTGGTAATACATTATATTTATACTGTCTTGGTTATAAATTAACATTCTTTTACAAAAACATGTATCACTTGTGTTACTTGTTACTTGTTACTTGTCACTTGTGTTTATTATTGGTATGAAGGATGTAGTCGGCCACCTTGTACATTAGAAGAGCAGAGAATGACTAAACATTGGTTTCCTAACAAAGTAAGGACATGGTTTCAACAAACTGCGTGATTAAAAGATAACTTTTTCTACATTTTTGTAAAATGTGATGTCAAGTGTACAATGTGATGTTGAGTGTACAAAGAATTGCTGAATTGTGTAAGTTACATGGTCCTTTCAAATAAATCTAACCGGGACCACGGAGATTGAAAGAGGTTGGCCTAACACTTAGCACCACCTCCTACAACATTAATATCACATTGTTATTTCGATTGTTACAAGGAAGGTTGTGTCATAGAACAAGTATGGTTTCTCACCTCATTCGTACAACTGCCATCTGACATCAGCTTCACACTTGGCCAGTCTTTGGTCCATGCCTTAAATTGTGCAAAGTTAGCATTGTTTACCTGCAACACAATCTAATGCATTATATATTAGAAAACAGTTTCATCACTCCATTAGAAATCTCCTTCTTCTTTTCTTCAACCATTCCCAACAGTATCCCAATGTTAGAATAAAAGTGCTATAAAAAGATCGGTCGATCACTGGGTTAGTGAAAAAAGTGTTTCTAAATGAAAATCTGCTCAAAAATTAGTTACCTGATTTTAACCTTACTTTAGTAGACAAATGTATTGTACAAATATATGATATTATATGAATTTAATCCAAAACCGCAGAATTCACTACCATCGGGGTACAAACCACAACATAAACATCATCAAGCGAAGACAACTTATGTAATGTCTCCGTCCAATGTGTGATCAGAGGAGCGCCACCTATGGGCAACAATGGTTTAGGAACACTAATCAAATGTTGGTACATTGTTTCTTTCTTCAAATCTCGCTCTAGCCTTGTTCCATACACTGCAGCAAGAATCAGGGTCTTCGTTCTAAGTGGAGTCACCTACAACGGACATTGACATCTTTGCAATGATTTATTGCACACTGATCTGTATATAATATGGGGTGTCTGCGCTATAATTTAATAAAAGAACCTGTTGTGTATTATTTTTCCCATAAAACAAGGCCCTCTGAAAATATTTTGTACATTGAATAAATAACACATATTCATTCCATCATGTACATTTTCACACTTTAAAAACATTACCATTGCATGATAAATAGCATTAAAAACACCAAATTAAGGCACTGACAGTGACAGACACACCCCGGCCCTGCCCCATGGGCTTGGCCTGGGTATTGCCACACCCCCTCATTTTCTACGTAGGCGTTTTCTGATTTCCTTGCCATTAATTTGGAAGCCAATACTATGACTATGTAGTTTATTAATAATAGATAGTTATACATTTTAATGTTCTATAATATACAACGAAATAATTATGTCAACAGTGTTTTCTGAACAACATCAAATCGGTATCGCCTCCTGAGGCTGAGGAATTACAGACTTACAGTTACATATCGAAGCCGAAGGTGGCCTTTTGACGTTTTGTTTTGTCACAGTTTGTGCAATTGTGGTATTGTTTTACTATTGACCTGTCAACTTGTGCACCGTCTTCACGCTCCGGCAATCAGCCAATCTAGGCAACAATAGTGTCTACATTTGTCGTACATTGTTGCTGATATGCGGAAGTTTTGATCAATGACATTAGCAACAAAGTTAGAAAACTAGATATACTAACAACGCAATGTTTAGGTACGTGAGAATGACCCATTTATCGCTCTACGCGATGTGCCTCGATACCTGTGACCAGCGCGCCAAGGCATGGCATGCGGTGCACCCGCTTTCGGTGTACGTGGTTCGTTTAATATTATAGTTAAAGGGAACACAAAGTGTGATGACGTAGTCCGCATCCTCCCCTGCATCCTCGTTTTCGATTTTTATCAACGAACGCGCTAGAAGTGTAAAGAAAAAAATCGAAGAAATATTTGGTCATAAAAATCATCAACGCTTGACCCGAAGGTACATAACTCGTGTCTTCAAAACACAAATAAAGTATAGTATATATATCTTTCCACATCTGTGCCAAATTGTATGAAAATCTATCGATTTCCAAATGGTTTTTTAGGCTGCGCACAAAGTAAGAGAGTACCCAGAAATAGGCAAGGCCGCCATATTCCCAGAATTTTCAGCAGCATAAAATGCCTTCCAAAACCTTCATATCGAACAAATTTAAGATAAATACGGCATAGAAATTTATTTAAATACTATTTAAAATGTTCTTAACATGTTTACTTCTTAAATTATACATCTATGGCGCAGATGTTTGATGATTTTGTTAAGCCTTTTTTCTGCAGTTCGTCTGATCGAGTTCGTCAGTCAGGTCACGTGCCGATTTCCCCCAACTTGATTGGCTGAGAGTCTTATTTACAAACACAATCCACCATGTGCTTCATTGTGCTTGGGTTGTTTTGTCATGTTTGTAGTAATTAAATAGGAGTTTGTGACAACTGAATAGATAATTTTGATACAGACTTTTAATGATTCTTTTTTCTAGTGACACTGCAATTGGTCAAAGCACTACAGAGTGAAACAACAAAGAAATGCATGCAAACAATGAATTTCAGCTAGGTCATTATTTAGTTTATTTTTAATTACATCCAATTGCATTGCAGAACTGCCCTCTCTGCCCCTTGAGTAAATCTTTCCTACATTGTCCTCTTTGTAGTTTCCTTTTTTAAATGTTTACACACTGAAATGGGTCCAAAGAAGAAAAGAAGAACAGTTCCGCCTGCAGAACCGAGGATAGCTCGGCAGCATATTACAAAGAACTTTAGTGCTTTGCCTAGTGATGGGATATGTTGGAATGGACATGTACTGTTTATGTATATAGAGAATGAACACTCTGCAGCCTAAACAATTCGAGCTGTTGATGATAGATTTGGATTCAGACTAGCCTACTCGCAGATTGAGACTTTAGTGGCCAAAAGCATTGAAAAGTTTAAACGGCTTTCCCGAGAAGGTGAAAAGCAGCGGTTTGATGGTATCTGTGA
>OY759272.1:12490603-12503103 GCA_963662155.1 Lamellibrachia columna | reverse complement strand
TGATCAAACGAATCTTCTATATGATCACGAAGCACCATTAATTATCGGACTGGGTGAAACGCCGTGCTGTTAATTTATTCAGAAGTAGAAGCGTAATATAAGGAAATCTTTTCATTAAGCAATATGCTAGATCTCGAGTTGGTGGCATTATGCACCAATTAGGGTACGAAGAGTAAGTAAGTAGATCCCTGGAATGCAGATGGTGTATCACGAGTAGATGTACCGACAGATGGTGTAGCACGGCTAGATGTACCGACAGATGGTGTATCACGACTAGATGTACCGACAGATGGTGTAGCACGGCTAGATGTACCGACAGATGGTGTAGCACGACTAGATATACCGACAGATGGTGTAGCACGGCTAACTGTACCGACAGATGGTGTAGCATGGCTAGATGTACCGACAGATGGTGTATCACGACTAGATGTACCGACGGATGGTGTATCGCGACTAGATGTACCGACAAACACTCAATTAACTGACCCAAAAATGATATCCCGTGCGACCGTACGAAGCATCGAATAGCCTCCAGATGGTGTATCACGAGTAGATGTACCGACAGATGGTGTATCACGACTAGATGTACCGACAGATGGTGTCGCATGGCTAGATGTACCAACAGATGGTGTAGCATGGCTAGTTGTACCGACAGATGGTGTAGCACGGCTAGATGTACCGACAGATGGTGTAGCACGGCTAGATGTACCGACAGATGGTGTAGTACGGCTAACTGTACCGACAGATGGTGTAGCACGGCTAGATGTACCGACAGGTGGTGTAGCACGACTAGATGTACCGACATATGGTGTAGCACGACTAGATATACCGACAGATGGTATAGCACGACTAGATATACAGACAGATGGTGTAGCACGGCTAATTGTACCGACAGATGGTGTAGCACGGCTAGATGTACCGACAGATGGTGTAGCACGACTAGATATACCGACAGATGGTGTAGCACGGCTAACTGTACCGACAGATGGTGTAGCATGGCTAGATGTACCGACAGATGGTGTAGCATGGCTAGATGTACCGTCAGATGGTGTAGCACGGCTAGATGTACCGACAGATGGTGTAGCACGACTAGATATACAGACAGATGGTGTAGTACGGCTAGATGTACCGACAGATGGTGTAGCATGGCTAGCTGTACCGACAGATGGTGTCGCATGGCTAGATGTACCGACAGATGGTGTAGCATGGCTAGTTGTACCGTCAGATGGTGTAGCACGGCTAGATGTACCGACAGATGGTGTAGCACGGCTAGATGTACCGACAAATGGTGTAGCACGGCTAGATGTACCGACAGATGGTGTATCACGACTAGATGTACCGACAGGTGGTGTAGCACGGCTAGATGTACCGACATATGGTGTATCACGACTAGATGTACCAACAGATGATGTAGCACGACTAGCTGTAGCGACAGATGATGTAGCACGACTAGATGTACCGACAGATGGTGTAGCACGGCTAGCTGTACCGACAGATGGTGTAGCACGGCTAACTGTACCGACAGATGGTGTAGCACGGCTAGATGTACCGACAGATGGTGTAGCATGGCTAGCTGTACCGACAGATGGTGTATCACGACTAGATGTACCGACAGATGGTGTAGCACGGCTAGATGTACCGACAGATGGTGTATCACGACTAGATGTACCGACAGATGGTGTATCACGACTAGATGTACCGACAGATGGTGTAGCATGGCTAGATGTACCGACAGATGGTGTATCACGACTAGATGTACCGACAGATGGTGTAGCACGGCTAGATGTACCGACAGATGGTGTAGCACGGCTAGCTGTACCGACAGATGGTGTAGCACGGCTAGATGTACCGACAGATGGTGTAGCATGGCTAGATGTACCGACAGATGGTGTAGCACGACTAGATGATGATGAAAGTCCAAAGATGATATGGAGGAAGGAGAAGAACTGACGGAATGCAATTATAAAGAAAGTGACAAGTGTGTACCTTGGAAGGGAAGTAGAACGTAAACGTTGATGACGGAGATTGGCCGTTTATGACGCACTGAATAAAGCGTGTTGGCGCGGGATAAGCATATTCACCAGATCAAAGCTGACAGTACGATCGCAGCAGTTGATTCAATTGCCTATGTGTGGCTAGGAGAGTAGCACAAGGTCAAAGAAACAAGTATACATTTTAAGTTTGCTTTAGCGGCAGAGGTTTTTAACTTAGCAACAGTTCTCTTTTCAAGTAAAATATTAGCAGGGTATATCTCGCAAGCAGCAATATTAGAGGTCGTATTACCTGATATAGCCGTGTTTTTGACTTCACCGTCCATGTAAATGGTCAAATAACTTCCGTCATACACGTAGGCCACGTGGTGCCAGTCCGTTGCTGTTTCCTGATAGATATAAAACAATCGGCGCTAATTACGTTTCGCAGAGCGACATATTCCATAGATGCGGCCAACATCAATTAAATAGCGATTTATTTTCAAAGAATAACCTGCATAGTTTCAATGAAAATATTGACATTGACATGACATTTCAAGGTAGTCTTCTTCGACAAAGTAATTTAATAAGAATATGTATATATATATATATATATATATATATATATATATATATATATATATATATATATATATATATATATATATATAAACTAATTATAGAAATCGTCTGCAGTGTTGCATTATTGATTAATTAATACAGAAATTCCGTTCGCAATCCGCAGGTTAGACTTGCACAAAAAACTGGTTAGTCGTCCATGAAACATAGCAATGACCATTCATTTAAAATAGTGCAACTGATTAATGTACCTGGATGTTAGACATCAAAGTGGTTTGACCCCTCACAGTACGTATCTTGCTAATGAGGACGTTTCTGTTAACGCGGAGCGAAAATCCCGCGTCCACCACGCTGTTTCCGTTGTTCACTAGAGCGCCGGTATCTTTCGATATCTTGTACCACAGAGAGACGGTGAACTTGTCGACATTGGTGGCGAACCATGTTTTCAGGAAGGGCACCTAAAAACAACACGTAATTTTTTTTTTTTTAGTTTCCAGTAGTTCTGACGTTGATCAGAGAGATGGCTGTTATTATAGATATAATAACAGCCATATCTGATCACCGTTTTGCGGTTCGACAACGCATCATTTACGTGCCTTAGACTGATTTAAATGTTACATCACTTGGAACATATTCCGGGGGAGTTGCGAGTGTCGTGATATGGACAATACACGCACTGACAAACGCCTACATGACCCCGGTCACAACGACAGTTCCTCAACACATCAACACGCTGCATACCTCGAGATACCCGCGATTGGCAAAACTAGCCACGTTGCCTCGATTGGCGTCTGTTAGTAACTTCACCGTTCCCTCCTTGGACTTCTCAGCCAAGGCATTGTTACACGAGACGTCAATGAAGCCATTCTCGAAGTCGAAGTGCAAGAGGAGGTCTTCGTTACAGTTGGAGTCAACTGTGACAGGCAGACAACAATAGGTGACATATTACATGTAAGCTACAGCTACTGCTGTTCATAACAGTATTGCACACCGTATGGTTTATAGAGCGAGAGACAGACAGGGACAGAGACAGACATGGAGGACATACAGAAAGAACAGAGAGGGAGAGAGAGAGAGAGAGAGGGGGGAGAGGGAGAGGTAGAGGGAGAAGCGAGACAGACAGACAGACAGACAGAGAATGCAGAATAGAGGAATGCTGCAAAGAGGTAATGTCCGGGTTTCATCGTCGATGGTGTGGAAGAACCTTGGTTCGCCACTCTTTCGAACGTACGGACACGGTCCTATCACATAACACAACACGCCGTATAACTACATACAATATTTCAATATTTCCGCTATCGCTTATTTGCTAAACCGAGCCTGGCCAATAACAAGACCACACTTGAGTTACAAAATAAAATTACACAATATTTCCAAGTATTAACATCAATATTTTTCGTGTGACCAAAAAAGGGAGGCAAGGTTCTGTCGAGGTAGGTTTATTAGCATGCATTGCAACGATCGGTTGAGGTTTCATCGCAAATCAAATAGTTTGTTGTCGCCCCTTACAATAAGTCAATTACAATAATTACAATTATTCGGACCAAAAGCCTTCACAAAAGTATGTAGATATAGCCTAAGCTGTACGCTTTGTTAACATATATTATTTTAGGTTTACTTATAACATGGGTTATAGGTAAACCAAGATAATGAAGTCGATTCATTCGCAGATACACACCATACACTATGGCTGGACCGAGAGTTCCAATTACAACGTTCCATCTACAACACTTCAAACGAATGTGTGCATGCACTTTTTCACATGCCTGAACTATTTAGAGTTTGGACTTGGACATCCTGTCGGAAGCAACGCTATTGTACAACAAAAACAACAACAAAGTCGGATACAAAAGAAATACCCACCGTCCCCTGTTGTACCGTAGTAATCCACGACTGGACCCACTGTGCGGTAGCCGGTCTTCGTCCAGTGGCAGGAGTGCAATTTCTGGTTCCAGAAGAGGGCGCCACATGTCATGAGATGTCTGACGTATTTGCCGTCGCCAGTGGGTTCACACACGATGTACTTGTGACAGTTATGTCTGTCCTGCAGCCACAGCTGGCCGGGGGTGTAGGAGGTCCGGTAGCAGTTGTCTATTAACACAGGTAGAACGTTACCTCCCGTATTCCATCACCAAAAAAGAAGAAGAGATGTGACCACGGTGAGGATATCCGCCTTTATAAATGTCACAATTAGTCAAACTCTTTGTGCATACGTTTGAAATGGATATACATCTGGATGGAGTTCTCCCGTGTTATGATTGCCATGTCAAGGACCTACTTACCATGCCTTATGTACTATTGCCTAATATGTAGGAAACCTCAAGCATTAAATCATTAACTTCGTCGTCACAATCAAACAAATCATTTTTGTTCATTGTTTTATTTTACATCGCTTTTCCACAAGTTCCTGCTTGCTCATCCGATTGTTGACGACTTCAAATTGTAAACCGATTACAGAGGTTCGGCGCTATAGAAGTGTTCTTCAATGACCAATATTGTATGAAACGGTATTTACCTTCACATGTGTCTATCTCGATGTCGTCGACCAAATGTGGAAGGTCATCTACTATCGGCTTTCTATAGGACGCCACGGACGCCATGTCATTGAGTTGACCCTGGTCGATATCGTATCCAAGTCCTGAAGTCGACGAATGCATGTATAGTTAACAATGTGAACCAACTCAAAACTTGGTAGTATTAAACTCATATCAATACAACCACACACGTTCTTACATACTGCAAGGCACGTAGAAATCAAAACATTTTAAAGCGGTGATAACAGGCAATGGGCTAGCAGAAAAAGTTCCGAATATTCGAACTAGAATTAGGCATTTGCAAGGAATACTAATGATCGGACTTAGCAAGTATTATATATGTGTCTAAACTAAAACTGCGCATGTTACTGTGTACAACTGGTCATGTTGGCCCATCACCGCCAACTCTGCGCACATTATTTATCTAACCAAGTGTGTGGAAAAGTAATGGTATGTTTTTTTTTGAGCGGTACCACAAGAAGACAGTTATGCGGATATTTAACGTAGATTATGTAACTCGGAACAATGGTAGAAAGCACGCATATCGTGTACGTAATTACGAACTATCCATCGTATGAAAGTTTGTACGGTACGATTGCTTCGTGAAACTGCCCCTTGGTCCAATGTAGAGGAGACCGTGGTTAGTTGTTACAATTTTCAGTTAAAGTCATTTTTTTGTGAAAAGTATATTAGATGCATCATTTCTGTCAACGTATACATTAAATTTATTATTCTTGTTAATAAAACCTACTATACCATTGATTGGTTGTGTTGAAACATTTGGCATTTATTCTTGCTTATCGATTCTAGCGTCTTTTTGAGCTCAGCGAATAGAGTTTAGCAGAACACGCATGGTTTGAACTTTACCGTCACATGGATTCAATGACATATTAATGGCATCACTGTGTTAGAACGAGTAGGATTACTGTTCCAACGGATTTACGGTACAAATATACTAGCTTGTAAAGAAGAGGCTTTGATAAAACATCAATTACTTACAATAAAGTAGACATGTGCGATAAAAATATGTGTTTATATTACAAGCTTCGATCCCGCGACCAAAACGTCAACGTTCTTAGTGTCGACCACCATTTTAACTCAACCACGGAAGTTTAGCATTGAACTGTCTGTTTTGACATTTATATATCAAACACAATCAAGACTACGTTAAATATCAATCTATGTTGTTGTACCCTGAGTCTTCTGTAAATAACAAAATATGTTCGAATGAATACATTTACAATTGTTTACTCATATCTATTTTACGGCAGGCAACAGATGGTGGCGTCACATGGCGAAGGACCGAATTAACCGGAAGCCGTCTTACCGATACTGATGACGTCGATCTGTTCAGCGTGAACTGCATCTGCCGCAGCTTTTACACGTCTGCTGTCCTCGTCCTTTCCGTCAGTGATGACGACTGCAACGAATCGTTTCTTCGCCTGCCCATCGAAGCGATGGTCAGCTTGAAACATGTTTCGCAGCATCACCAGAGCTTTGTATATATTTGTCCCGCCGGCCGGAGCAGGGAATCTGTCGATTTTCTGCTCCAAATTGGTCTTGTCAACGTAATCGCCAATCTCCACCTGGATGTCATAACGACACGCGTGATCACACAATATAATATATATATATATATATATGTATATATAGATATATATATTTATTTATTTATATCCCCATCTATAATAAAAAATTCGGATCGATGCACCGTTATGCGTTCTGATGTTTACTGTAAAATATATATATATATACGTAAACAACATCCGAAAACATTTATATATACGTAAACAACATCCGAAAACAAACATCGGTAGAACAAACACATTTTCGGTGTTCTATTTTATATGTGTTTAGGATCCGCCAGACACAGTTTCACTAAGGGTCCTACCTGTATTTCAGCCTCGTCGTTGAACACTATGACGCCTACTCGTGCATCTCTTGATGACAACGTTAAACGTGAAACAAATTGCTTGGCAAAGTTCTTGACCTTCGTGTAGCCGCCAACGCCTAGGCTGAAGGAGCGATCGATCACCAGCACGACGTCAACTGGGCACGGACCTGCCGCTGAAATGTAACAGATTATAACAATAACAACAACAACATTATGTAGCTCCTAAATACACAGGGATACGAGCTCAGAGGCGCAACAAATCAGAATCATTAAATGATATCATACGAACAGCGACGTACAAACGTCAACATCAGAACGAGGGAACGCCGAAGATTTAGGGTGGAAATGCAATTTCGAAAAAATAGTCTTGAGTTTCTTCCTAAAGGTAGCTATAGTTGCAGCTAATTTTAAGATTATGGGGATTTTGCTCCAGATTTTGTGCGCAGCTACAGAAAACGCGCGCTTGCCCATGTTGAGCTGAATTTGTTGAAGAAAAAAAAAACTACGTATGAATTAGTTTGTAGCGTAAAATAGATGAAATACAATGTTGTTATTTGACGAGCAAGTCGTCTTAGTGCTCGCTCACATACGCCGACACATACGTAGTTATGCTAAAGCTTATAACAATAACGTCATCCTACCTTGCGTTTGCTCCACGCCTGCATCGGAAAACGAAACCGCAACTGAAATTAATTACATTTCTTTCTTTATAAATCCGATAGCATTCATTCAAAGAGGTGAAAACGAAACAACTCCAAACAGTGGGAACGTTATTCTCCCTGCAAAGAACAACACTATAAACTGGCCTCAGACGGTATTCGGAAGAAGCGGATTAAAGAGTAAGCTAAAGTAAGCTAAATGCTGCAGAAAACACCCCGTATATTATATATGTATGTATGTATGTATGTACATATGTATGTATGTGCATGCATGTATGCATGTATATATGTATGTACGTAGGTACGTACGTACCTACCTACATACATACATGCATACATTCATACATATATACATATTTCTGCAAAAATGATTTCCGTAGAAAATATATTATGTTATGAATGTTTCGAAACCAATTATAGTCGTACATCATAGCAAATCTTCTTTCCACATTCGTTTATATTTAGTTAAAAAAACGAGCTGGAAACGAACAAAAATGTTGTTACCTACCACTTAGTATAACTGCAGCGATGAGTCCCACGCCACGCGCCATGCTGTCTGGGGAAGTGAATATAAACTTCAGTTTTCGTAATCATAATACAAATACACGTGTCGGTGTCTTAAATTTATTCCGGAGTAGTACTGCAGTGATTTAATAATGTTATGTCAAGATTTAACAAGATTTAACAAGATTGCCATCCCAAACAACAAGTTCCAGATGGCAAGTGGACAAGGAAGCCATTGGCTTATCGAGAGTCCAACAATTTTCTCATCTATGTGTAGCCCGCCCTGATCAGATATCTGTCAATTATATTTTATTTTTAAACATATTCACACTACTAGCATTAACACAATCATTTGGCAGTTTGATCCATTCATTTATCACCCTCTGTGAGAAAGAGTACTTTCTCATGTCCAACCTACACTGCTACTTAACCAATGCTGCTTTGTGTCCTCTGGTTCTACTGCCTTCTTTAAGTTTGAAGAACATATTCCTATCAACATCCTCATAACCGTTCACTATTTTGAACACTTCTATTTGGTCTCCTCTTAGTCTCCTGGTCTCTAGTGTTGTCAAACCACATTGTAATAAACGACTTTCGTAACTAAGGTGTCTCAATTCTGGAATGATTTTAGTTGCTCTTCGTTGTATTCTTTCTAGCTCGTCTATGTCCTTTTTACGATACGGCCTCCATGCATGAATGCAATATTACACGTGTGGTAAGCAGCAATCCCACATTGCTTTGAAACTTTCATGTCAGCACTAAATGTTACTCCTACGTCCTTTTCTTGTGTAGTTGTACCTAGTACAGCATCCCCTATTTTATATTCTTCGTCCATGTTTCCATGTCCTATGTGTATATATTTACACTTCCCAAAATTGAATAACATTTGCCATTTTTCTGACCATTTAAATAATTTATCTAGATCATCCTGTAAACTTTGTTTATCTGTATCATTAGTAACATTTCTGAATACTTTTTTGTCATCTGCAAATTTGAATACTTTGCTAAATATGTCACCTTTCAAATCATTTATATATATTTAAAACTGTATATGGCCTAATACTGATCCCTGTGGTACCCCACTCAAAACCGATTTCCAGTTTGAAATCTCACCATCTATTATTACTCTCTGTCTTCTGTGTGTAAGCCACTTTTCTATCCAGTTGATTACATCATTACCTATACTATGGGCTTTTAGTTTAAGTAACAATCTTTGATGTGGCACTTTATCGAAAGCTTTCTGAAAATCTAAGTAGACAACATCCACTGGTGACCCGTCATCTACCCACTTTGTAATTTCTTCAAAAAAACATAAGAGATTGGTTAGACATGACCTTGCTTTAAGGAACCCATGTTGAGATGTATTTATTAATTTATGTTTCACAAGGAATTCCACCATGTGGTCTCTAATTAATGTTTCGAGTAATTTACATACAACTGATGTTAAACTCACTGGTCTGTAATTCTCTGGCTTGTTCCTCGATCCCTTCTTAAATAGCAGCGTAATATTTACTTCTTTCCATTCTGAAGGAACTATTCCTTCTTCTAGTGACAAGTTAAACAATTTTGCAAGTGGTGTACTAATTTGGTCAACAATTTCCTTAAGCAGTTTTGGTGGTATCCCATCAACTCCAGCTGATTTATTATCTTTCATCTTCTTAATTTTCTGTGCTATCATTTCAGGAGTTACAAATCATTGCCCTCAATGTTCTGATTTATTGCCCTCAAATTTAGTAAATGGGACTGGAAGTGAGCTGATATCTTCTGTGGTAAAAACTGAGCTGAAATACTCATTCAGGACCTCTGCCATTTGAAACCCATCTGAAATTATGTTTCCCCTGTTGTTTTCCAGTGGTCCGACCTTATCTCGAACTTTCTGTTTACTCCTTACATAAGCATAGTAACTCTTGCTGTCATTTTTTATATTACCTGCCAATTTTTTTTCAAAGGTTCGTTTAGATTTTCTAATTTCAGTTGTAGCTAGGTTAAGTGCCTCTTTGTAATTTGCATAGTCTTCATCCTTTCTGGTGTGCCTATAAACCCTCCACATAGTTTGCTTAAACACTATTTTTCTAATAGGTTCTTTTGACAAGTGTTTCTTTCTAGACCGTTTTCCTTGTTTTTTCAAGGGAACATATTTATTGGTGCTACTCTCAATTTCATATTTTAGAATATTCCAACGTTCAATTGCGGTCTTATTCACCAGCATGTTATTCCAATCTAGCTTTGCTAAGTATTTTCTCATATCTTTAAAGTTACCTTTGTGGAAGTTTCTCCTATACGTTTTTTGATTTTTACTTTCTGATTTTACATTGATGTAAAAGTGTATTTGATTGTGGTCACTGTCACTGTTTTACATTGCCCACTAATTCTTTTTATGATGACAAAACTATATCTAATACATTTTCTCCCCTGGTTGGTTCTAGCACGTGCTGAGTAAGGAAGCTATCCTGAATTAAAAATAGAAATCGTTGGTCCTCCCCCTGCACTCTCTAGAGATTTACATTGTATGTGTCCATGGTTAAAATCTCCCATTATGATACATTCTCCTTTACTAACTTCCTTTATAGCATTTTGTATTTTTGCGTTATCCTCTTAGTTTATGTTTGGACTTCGGTAAACTAATCCAATAGTTAATTTTTAATTTCCTAAAACTATTTTGCACCAAACAGCTTCATTATAATCTGCTTTCTTTTCTAATTTTTTTCGTAAGCCTGAATAGATTCTTTAACATATAAATTAACTCCCCCTCCCCTTCTTCCTATTCGATCTCTCTTAAACATTACGTATCCTGTCAATCCTAATTCAGCATCTGTTATGTCTGTGTTGGCCCATGATTCAGTAATACCAATTATGTGAGGGTCAGTATCTTCTACCATAATGTTTAATTCGTTTCTCTTATTTACTATACTCCTAGCATTTAAACACAAGCATCTATAACCTGCTTCAGACATGTTTTTCGGACATTTTGTTGTTGGTTTATCTGTACTAGTGGCCTCTTGTCCTGCTTGAGGCATCTCTAAGTAAGCCACCTGCGCTTCTAGTTTAAATAGTGTTTACTACCAAATATATTAGTTATGCTACCCATGCCACTGTCTACTGCTGCTGTGAGTCCATCCGCAAATACTGCTGCCCCCTTTCCACTTAGATGAAGCCCGTCCTTCATGTACATATAAGCCCTTCCAACAAAACTTCTCCACAAAACCAACTTCATCTTCCCTACATAGCTTCTCGACTAGCATGTTAATTGCCATTCCCCGGCAATTTCGATATCTATGACGCCTCCTTCCTATTACTGGTAAAATCCCTGACAGTATTACCTGCTCAACCCGCGTCTGCTTTAGTGTTCTGACCAAATTCCTGTATTTCCTAACTATGGCAGTTGTACCCTCCCTCTCTACGTTATTTGTCCCTATGTGTACTAAAACGGATCCACCCTTGCCCGAACCCACGATGTTTTCTACCCTCTCAGTTATCGCCTCTATTTTGGCCCCAGGCAAGTAAACTACCACATCATCTCCCTTGTTTAAGACTCTGTCGGTCTTCCTAACTATTGAGTCCCCCACAAACACCCTCGCTCTTTTTCTCACCCCCTCTATCACTACCCCGGAATAGGTCTTCCGATGGATCTCCTCCATCACATTCTGTCCTGCAGCCTTGTCACTTGGTGGCAGACTATTATCAGGCTCTCTCTCACTCATCAACCTGTCATCTTTCCCTCCCGTCTCCTGGCTAACTTGCGCTCCCGTCGCCTTCCCTCCTGACACCTTCCCTCCCGTCTCCCTCACTCCCATCGCCTTAACTATCGTCTCCTCCCCCCCCCCTCCGACTCCTTCGCTACTGTCTCCCCCACTCCCCTTTCCTTCGATCCATTTATCTTCCCTCCCATTTCCTTCCTTCCCCACGACCTGTCACCTTACCTCCTCTCAGGCTGAGGTGAGCTTTCCCTAGCATCTCCCCCGTCTTCCCCCACTTTTTCATCTACTGTCCCCCCCACCAGAACCACTGGCACAACCCACCTGCTCCCTTCCCACCACTGCCACAATGAGCAGCTTCAGCTGTTCTAACTCCCCCTCAAGTTCCTTTATCCTAGTACATCCCCTACACTCAAAACTAAAACTATCCGCCAGAACCTCAGTCCAGGACTTCTCACACCCGGACTTGTCATGCATCTAGTTGCAACTATGCAATTAAAAATAACATTAGAACTCTAGAAATGTTAATCCGATCAATTCGTGTCAAGCGAACATCAACGACATGCCCAGTAAATCACACGATCAACGTTTCACTTACCAAGTTTCTGTGTTGATCAGCGAAAGATTTCTCCTGGTGTGAAGTTCTGTGCTGTCTTTGAGCTCAC
>OY759272.1:12328103-12483103 GCA_963662155.1 Lamellibrachia columna | reverse complement strand
ACTATCCAGTTTTAGAAGTTGTCAAAGCTATTACGTTTGTTTGTCTAACAACTAGGTCCGTCAAGCTAACAAACACTGCCCCCCGCAAACGTAAAGCTGTCGGACATTCTGTCGTATGTTACATTGCATTTCTGGCCCAAACATTTGTCTTTGCGGAAAAACAAAGGGAAGAATTATTTCAGCGAAAATAGTGTGTTAGTGAATTTGATCTGATAGTTGTATTCCGCCCTAGTAATGTATGTAATAATGTGATGTACCAGTCTAATTACCTGGAGTTGCACGGGAGAAAAGACAGCTACTGCAAGAACTAATGACTCCTCGCAAAGCCCAGGCAAGTAGATCAATGTTAATTGCAATGACAACTTCATGCCCAACTGCCAGTTCCATGAAGCGTTTGTACTGTGTGAAGGAACTTATGTGGACGTTTGACGTCGATCACGTAACTCGGAACAATCGTAGAAAACACCATATAGCGTTTCTAATAATTGTACGGAACTACGAACTCCTATGGTTGGGAGTAACGTAATCTATTTCAAGCGTCCACATTCGCAAAATGTCCATCCTCGGGGAATTGTGAATGTTTTTAATGTACGAACCATCCCCGTGGGTTCCCGGGCTCGCAAACAAAATGTCAACGTAATACGGGCGAAACTGACGGAGACACGAGGACCACGTAGACAGACATAGTCACAAACTACTTTATCGCACAGACACATTGTTGCTAATGCGAAGATTGGCGGAGGTCATGCCCATAATTAGGATTGTGACGTCACGTTCATGAAGGTGCAGGTTCGCGACCGTTCATTGCGTAATACTTTTTTACGATGGCATTGTTCTGACTCTCACAGTGAACAACATAAAAAGGTAACAGCATGGCAACTTGTCCAAATTCATTCCATGTACAAATAAGCATTTTTTGGCTAGAAGAATAAGCTGCGTTATCTGTGAAATCCGTGATTGCGTCACTTCTAGTTCGACAAATGTCCCGCTCTTCTGTATTTTTTTCGTCGCGTACAAAGCACTTCGTGACCATCATGCATGACGAAGCCTGAAAGACCGACCGACCGACCGACCGACCGACCGACCGACCGACCGACCGACCGACCGACCGACCGACCGACCGACCGACCGACCGACCGACCGACCGACCGACCGACCGACCGACCGACCGACCGACCGACCGACCGACCGACCGACCGACCGACCGACCGACCGACCGACCGACCGACCGACCGACCGACCGACCGACCGACCGACCGACCGACCGACCGACCGACCGACTCTCATGTAAAGGACATACGTATCGTTGAGAGAAGAAGATACATGCACTCGAAGAAAGCAGCGACAACCTAGAACAATACATCCGTCGGCTCAACTTACGAATTCACGGGGTTCCTGAGACAGGCGAGCGAAGGCAAGGACACCGACACCACAGTACTGACAATGATTAACGATAAGATGGGTGTCACCCTCCACCCTCACTGCACGACCTAAAGAGGAGCCACCGCTTAGGTGGAAAGCGTACCGGCAGTCGACCCATCATAGTCAGATTTCGCACTGAACGAATTCGGGATTATGTGTATCGCGCCCGGTTCACAGTAAAGAAACATAACACACAACAACGAAACGCACAAATCTTCCTGAACGAGGACTTGACTGAGCGACGATCGAAACTGGCGTTCGAAACGAGTAAGCTAAAGAAACTAACGAAGCTGGCGGACTGTTGGACGTTCAACGGGAAAGTCATGGTGAAGGCAGAGAGGTCAAGAGTCATTTAACAAGATTTAACAAGATTGCCATCCCAAACAACAAGTTCCAGATGGCAAAGTGGACAACGAAGCAATTGGCTTATCGAGAGTCCAACAATTTTCTCATCTATGTGTAGCCCGCCCTTATCATCAAATATATGTCAATTATATTTTTTAACATATTCACACTACTAGCATTAACACAATCATTTGGCAGTTTGTTCCATTCATTTATCACCCTCTGTGAGAAAGAGTACTTTCTCAAGTCCAAACTACACTGCTCCTTAACTAATGCTGTTTTGTGTCCTCTGGTTCTATTGCCTTCTTTAAGTTTGAAGAACATATTCCTATCAACATCCTCATAACCGTTCACTATTTTAAATACTTCTATTTGGTCTCCTCTTAGTCTCCTGGTCTCTAGTGTTGTCAAACAACATTGTAATAAGCGACTTTCGTAACTAAGGTCTCTCAATTCTGGAATCATTTTGGTTGCTCTTCGTTGTATTCTTTCTAGCTTGTCTATGCCCTTTTTACGATATGCTTGAATACAATATTCCAAATGTGGTCTAACTATTGCTTTATACAGGGGTACAATTAGCTGTTTCTCCTTATACATGATAGTTCTCCTAATTAGCCCTAGAATTTGATTTCCTTTTGAAGCAGCAATCCAACATTGCTCTGACATTTTCATGTCAACACTAAATGTTACTCCTAAGCCCTTTTCTTGTGTGGTTCTACCTAGTACAGCATCCCCCATTTTATATTCTTCATCCATGTTTCCATGTCCTATGTGTATACATTTGCACTTCCCAAAATTTAATAACATTTGCCATTTTTCTGACCATTTAACTAATTTATCTAGATCATCCTGTAAACTTTGTTTATCTGTATCATTTGTAACCTTTCTGAATACTTTTGTGTCATCTGCAAATTTGAGTACTTTGCTAGATGTGTCATCTTCTAGATCATTTATATATATTAAGGTAAACGAAATAAAATCAGATGACGACCTTCGTCTACATTAAGACAACAACGGTTTAGTCGATGCCGTGTTTTCTTATACAATAACGTGTGACTGTATACCAGTGACCATTGATTGATTCGTTGTCAACACGGAGTGCCCCACTAGGCATTACGCGATCAAGCGTCACCAGATACCAGACAGCCTGCTCAGTTTAGCCCATATGGGTTTCAGTTGCAGTGGAATAGCAATTTTGGTATTGCGCAACACAGAATCAAGTATTGCGCAACCCAATACCTCATAAATGGCCCATTACACAATTACTCGGTGAAGCGTCACCACATACCAGACAGCCTGCTCAGTTTAGCCCATATGGGTTTCAGTTGCAGTGGAATAGCAATTTTGGTATTGCGCAACACAGAATCAAGTATTGCGCAACCCAATACCTCATAAATGGCCCATTACACAATTACTCGGTGAAGCGTCACCACATACCAGACAGCTCTGACTGAGCCCACCTGGTTGACTAGCAATGTTGGTATTGCGCAACACCCCAAGTAGCAAAACTTCATTGGGCCAATGAAGTTCAAACATGCCTTTTTCATTGGCCCATGATTGGCTGTTTTTCATTGGCCCAATGAGAATTTGCACATCGGCCCAAGTCAAATGCCAATGTGCCAACATCATTGGCCCATGATTGGCTGTTTTTCATTGGCCCAATGAGAATTTGTACACCAGCCCATGTTAAACGCCAATGTGCCAACATCATTGGCCCTTTACCGGCCC
Organism: Lamellibrachia columna; assembly: GCA_963662155.1. Classification (NCBI taxonomy): domain Eukaryota; kingdom Metazoa; phylum Annelida; class Polychaeta; order Sabellida; family Siboglinidae; genus Lamellibrachia; species Lamellibrachia columna. The sequence goes on along the minus strand of OY759272.1, from coordinate 12,479,608 downwards.
CAGCTAACAAAACCTGATTGGGCCAATGAAATGCCAACATCATGATTGGCTGTTTTCAGCTGTCTCAGCTAACAAAACTTCATTGGGTCAATAAAATGCCAGTGTGTCTTCTTGAGCCAACAAAGTATGTTTATTTGCTCCTTTACATCAGTATCCTCTACCTGTAAATATATACTTCCTGTATATACAGTGTATCACATTCCTCATTTCATGTTGTCGCTCTATCAACCCTGGTTAAACAACCCTTGTATAAAAGATGACACCATGATCACATCACTTTTTTATTTTTTATTTCAAAACCCTATCTACGATTTTGTGAATTGGACCTAGAATACATAGAAATTTGCCATCCATGTTAGCTTAATTGGGGACACAACAGGTGAAATGGCATTTTTTTACTAAATTACTCAAAATGTGTTTCCACCTTATTCTCATAGCTTTTTATGTTTACTATCCATAAAGTTAACTTTTATAACATTTACATACCTCTAAATCGGTCATAACTAGATTACCACACGGTCCACACCGTATTCCAAAGTAGGACGGACAAGTCCCTTATACAGACAAAGAAAGGTTGTCTTATCTACTTTGGAATACGGTGTGGACCGTGTGGTAATCTAGTCACCACAGTATCAGTATGATATTGATGCTGTGGAGGCTGTTCAGTGAAGAGCTACATGGATGGTCCCAGTACTTAGACATTTAGATTACGCATCTAGACTAAACCAACACTGAGTCACTGACCTATCGTCGTTTACAAGATGTTATTAATGTATATAAATACTTGCATGGCATTTTTACCTTATCGCACGGTATGTTTAATCATGACTTATAATGAAGGCACACGGGGTCATTCTCTAAAGCTGTCCAAGGACCGGAGTAAACGGGAAGTAAGGGGGCATTTCTTTAACCGGAGTCGTTAATCTATGGAATTCACTTCCGGACACCATCGTCACAGCACCGTCAGTGAACGCTAAAAATCAATCGACTTGATAAACACTGGCTAAACCAGGCAGTCAAATATGACCACAAAAGCCAAACTAAGGCAAGCTAAGAGCGGTACATAGGCAGATTTGCCTGAAGACCGAAGAAGATAAGTATGTATGTGTGTATGTATGTATGTATGTATGTATGTATGTATGTATGTATGTATGTATGTATGTATGTATGTATGTATGTATGCAGGGGCGGATCCAGGGTTTAGAAAAAGGGGGGTCCAAGGTAATGTATGAAGCGCAACGAACCTCGTGGGGGTGGGGGTGGGAGGGGGTATCCCCCTTCCCAACCATTTGACGTTTTTTAGATAAAACAGTTGAAATGGTGTAATTTTGGACACCCATAATCTGGTAAACGAGTTAAGGCCTAATGTAATCGACCCAAAATTCAGACTTGCGACGTCATACGTATTGTCCGTATACAATACGGATTTTTGGGACGAATACGACCTTTGGCTCTGTCCCGTTTTAATACGGATTTGCTGAATATATAAAAATCGTGATAAAATAATCCTATGTATTTTCTTGTATTCGTCACATAAGTGTATAACTTCGAATGTCAAATCTACAGTAGACGAGGTGTAACTACTTTTGAGTTTAGAGTTTCGGCAAAACGCAGCGGATTTTGTTTCGTTTAACTTGTAGGTAGGCCTGTTCCTACGAAGAAAATGCGGTGTTTCTGAAAATGGCTAAACGAAAAGACAACACTAAACATCTGTTATGTGCCATTTATTGCAATATTGACTAAAACAACTATAGTAATGCAAATGTTTAATATAAAAAACGAGTATGCTATAAGTGACTAAAACAACACGTAATCGTCTTAATTTGTAAATCGGCATTATTGTATACTAGAGGCACGGTAGTGTAGTAATAGTAAAATTATATATTTATTCGTACGACAATGCGTACAATTCAAGTATCTTTGCACATAAAGAGACTTACACATCTTTGACTAAAACGTGCTACACGCATTCTCTATATTATTCAGCACATACTTTGCCAAGGAAACTGTTTAATAGTTTCTCATCCAGCCCCTTCTGATGGTGGTTCTGAATGATATAATAAAAGTAGCTAGGTTTCATATTACAGAAAGTCGTGGCATCATGTCTGAAATGAGACAAGGTGTAACTGAGATTTTTTTAGACATATATGAACCAATACCCCGAAGGGCTCAAGAGAGCTATCCAAATTGTTGTTGCATTTTAAACTACTCTGTATAAAGCGCACCATTCCATTCCTGATCTGAATTTGAATCGGGAGACATTCTGCTAAAAGTAGTAGTAGTACCATATGACAACAATGAGTGCAAACTGGTAGATTAAAATGTTTCCTGATCCCTTTGCGCCATGTAAATTAAAACGCATCATAGAAATATATACACCATAGAACGAGGAACAGTATGACATAACCAATTGAAGTTGTGTACTTATATTACAAACCTAAAAATATAAATATAGTGATCAACACATCCGCCTTTCGTGCCAAAGTTCTGAATTCAAGACGCAAACCGGACACGGTACATTTGGTGTAGAAACCTGGTTCTCAACATTGTTGACTGTGTGTCCCTGGTAACTCGGAGATCACGTTAATGTCGGTCCCGTCTCAATTTGGGACGTTATAGAATCACTGAGGTTAGCTTGGCGATACAGTTCTGAATAGGCTAACAGATTGAATGAGACCTCAAAAGACCATAACTTTCTAACTAAGTCAGTTAATAGAACGTTGCAGGGTGCTGGGAACAACTAGATACTAGGAGATACTACATGTCATAAAACGTGTCGTAGCATGTGTGGCGCTCCACTCATATGGCCTTGCACATTCCGACAAGTTCCGTTTTCCTCATATCTGGTGCCAGAGGTTTTAGGATTCGTTCCAGGAATCGTTGTCAAGCACACTGACATAATCTCCTGGTTACCATGTGGATATGTGACCTCATCTGCCATGATGGAAAATAAAGCATTTTCGTCTTCCAGGCTTCGTGTTTTTTTTTCTTCTAATGTATTCGGCTACTACATCAATCACTTCATTATGGATGATTCCTAATGTATACTGCGCGTTCTTCCTTCTGGTCTCAAGATGTTCTCGGAGTGTGTCGCCACCTTTGGCCATCATCTCCATAATTGTCCAGAAGTTTCCCCTGTTTGACGATGCACTTGACCGATCATCCATATAGCCTCGAAGTGGCTAGTTTTGTTTTCCACAAAATACAACTGTTTCTACAATGCTCTTCAGGACATGAACGCTTTCCTTGCACATCTTCTGGTTGGACTGGCTCAATCAATTAATGAATTAATGAACTAAGCTCATGAGGCTTGCTTTCCTTCTAACATAAGTATGGCTTAAATGAAATATTTAGTAAGGGCTACTGCCATAATACCAACCAGACAGCACAGATTCTTGAAGTACGGCCGACAGGCCATTTTAAAAATAGCTAAGCCTAATCGTGTTATTAAAAAACTATATAACTCCTCTTGGTTTTGTGCTAAAATGATCTCACTGACAGCGAAACGTAATTTTAAAACGTGTATTACTTGTTATAATGATGAAGATATTCAAATACGTTGATGATACGATAGGAGAGTTTAAATTTTTACCTGTAAAAATGCCAATTGCTATCTTGAAAGTCCGATCCGAAGAACTGACGCAGATGATTTTCATCAAACGACCAGCGCGTCTGTTGGGCGTATTTGCTGGATCTGCACAATCTGCTGATGAGTGCGCAATATGCAGATTTTCGAGTATCCGAGGATTGCGCAGCGCAATCGAGCCCAATCTGCAGATTGCCAAGATCCAGTAACTGCGCTCAGGGATCATGCCTTAATTAGACTTCCTGATGTATTACACACGAATGTAGGGCAAAGTAACTTTAGATATGTGTAATTTAAAAAAAATCATATCATCTGAAATAACTGCATTTGAGCAGACACATTGACAAGTTTGTGGTAGAACATGTTGGCAGGGTAACTGTGGATTTTTAGATGATTTCAATAGGTAGAAGGATTTTTGGCAATTTTTTTCGCCGCAAGGCGCGTGTGCATAGTAATTTATGCAGAAATGTTTAACCATTGACGGGTATGACACGTTCAGGCATTTTAAAAGAGTTAGAAATATGTCATTTTGACTACACTAGACCAGCATGTCACCGAGATGATGACAACGGCAGGTAAGAAGTTTCAGAATTTGTTATGGTCTCGTTTTCTTATAATCGTGCAAAACGTTAACATGGTCACCAATGGGAAATGTAACAGTAGGCTGAACCCCCCAACACGTCTATGAGCGCCAAACATTCCCATATTATGTTCATTCTCTCGCGGGGAGACATGATCAAACTCGAGGTGGGCGTGTTGTGTACACGTGAGTGCGGTGACCGTGTGCAGTGAATCTATGAACGACGTCACCGACAAAAGACTTCGTACGTAGTAAGTGACAATTTTGACCTTGTGTAGCTTCTTGGCAATGCCTTTGTCCTCCGTTGGCATGCAATTGCAATGGATTTTTTGGTACAAACAAGGGGGGGGGGGTCCGGACGCTGCACAAGTCGGCTCCAGTCTTGGCGGACGTGTGCTAGTATCTGGGTTTCTGCAAAAAGTCTTTCTTATCCATTCCTCAATGTTATCAGTCCATCTCTTTATCTGTGTTCTCTGGATCCGCCTAGGCTATGGATATATCACTAATTTAAATTGACGCAGTCAGCACATACAAAATGATAGGTGTGCTGACAATATAATTATTGTTTACACCATAATGTACAAAATGGCAGACGAACATTTCAATTATCTTAAAATCGAATGACAACCGACTCCGACGACTGTGAACATAGTCCTCAACTTAGAATTTGTTCATATCATTGCCAAGTACTACATTTGTGATCTGCATCTCCTGTAATCGTTAATGTTAATACACATCAACAAAAACATAATATTTTTACATATTGTTGTACTTTTTGAGCGGCTGAAGTCTTAGTTGCATCATCAGCTAGTCTGTCTAACTTCCATAAGATTAGAAATATCAATCTTACCAAAATACATATTCGAGCCTGACGAGTTCCACACTTTTGCACAAGTGGCGCCCCTAGCGGAAAAACGGAACCATATCTGGACAACGCTATATACATAGCCGGGGTCAATGCGGATTATAATATGTTGTCTTCATATCATGAGCGGGTGAACAATAATTTTGCAGAATATGAAGTCGCAAATATGTGTTTCTCTTCTAGGTGACGGGACACGTGAATCATACTATAAACTAATTCGTTCGTAGAGCCAGACACTGCAAATCTAATATGATTACTTATTGCTTAACCGTTTACTGATCCAGTAACCCGCCGGGTGCGTATATAGGGGCGCTGCTCCAGTGACCGCTGCACAAGTCGGCTCCAGTCTTGGCGGATGTGTGCTAGTGTCTGGGTTTCTGCAAAAGTCTTTCCTATCCATTCCTCAATGTTATCAGTCCATCTCTTTATCTGTGACAGTGTTCATCGTCTTCTTTCCCCGAGCCTGCACTGTTCCCTGAAGGATTTGTTACCCACTGTCACCATTCCATTTTGTCTAGGTGTTCCCGTGAAGCGCCAGCAGCCAATCAGCACTGTTCCCTGAAGGATTTGTTACCCACTGTCACCATTCCATTTTGTCTAGGTGTTCCCGTGAAGCGCCAGCAGCCAATCAGCGCCATTATCGAGATTCTACCCTAACATTTTGCTTGCCTAATTTAACATTCCAGTCTGACAGTTATATATATTATATACAGAGCTCTGTCTGGATAATCGAGGCTAGGTAGCCTCGCGAGTAAAAATGTGCTGCCACCTACCGCCATTGTAAGAATGAGTTTGCGATTACGTGGCGGTGATTTCCAAAACAAGTTTAGCCTTTACAGTAGGAAGCTGTGGTCCAAAGGTATGCTCTGACAGTTTTTCTAGTTAGTCTCTAGTTAGGTGCTTGTAATATTTTATGTTTTCGTGTGGTGTGTGCGTGACACAACATTTTAGACATTTATTGTACGAAGACAGTAAATTATTTTTAAATAAACTAGAAAAACGAACGCCGATGTGTACTTCCGTTTTGGAAACCATGTCGCCAAACTCGGTCTCAGACAGAGTAGTCGTCTGGCTTGAAGTTGTGTCTTGACCCTTCACTGTCACACTGACAGTCCAGGGCAGAGGCAGAGAGGTCAAGAGTCATTTAACAAGATTTAACAAGATTGCCATCCCAAACAACAAGTTCCAGATGGCAAGTGGGCAAGGAAGCCATTGACTTATCGAGAGTCCAACAATTTTCTCATCAATGTGTAGCCCGCCCTTATCAAATATCTGTCAATTCTATTTTAAACATATTCACACTACTACTAGCATTAACACAATCATTTGGCAGTTTGTTCCATTCATTGTAACTAAGGTCTCTCAATTCTGGAATCATTTTAGTTGCTCTTCGTTGTATTAATTCCTTCTAGCTTGTCTATGTCCTTTTTATGATAAGCCTTATGGCCTCCATGCCTGAATACAATATTCCAAATGTTGTCTAACTATTGCTTTGTACAGGGGTACAATTAGCTGTTTCTCCTTATACATGACAGTTCTAATTAGCCCTAGAATTTAATTTCCTTTTGAAGCAGCAATCCCACATTGCTCTGAAACTTTTTATTGACATGATTAACTTCAAAATCAAATGAATAATTATATGTACATATTGGCAACTGCAGTCTTTTAGTAGACTTTTTTCTAATTTAGAATGATGCCATCATTAACAGTTACATGGCTTAGGCTTAGAACAAACAACATGGAGGGCCATCATGATTCGAGGAACTCGCTCGATATGAGCAAGCAACTGTAAGGCACAGACATTTTGCAGCGAATGATTGCATTGGTGGCCATGCAGATGTTTTGTCTGATTCTGTGATTATTAGATAATCAGGAAACTGGACCATCAAAACTTCTTCACAGCCACCGCCATCCTGTCATTGATATGCTCAACAAGTTTAATTAAAATTACTTGCTTCCACTGCTTTTAATCATGTCGCTAACACGCTAACCCTCAAAATTGGCAGTTATCGCAGAATATTAATGTGCCATTGCCTACTGGTGTTTCAGGAGGGTCTGGGTCTTTTGCCCCTAGGACATTTGCCACCTGGTCATTTTCCCTCCGGTCTTTTGCCCGTTCACTTATTGGAAATCTGGTCTTTTGCCCCCTTTTTAAATAAATAGTTTTTAAGGGAGTATTGTATGTTTTTTTTATGTGGAAATATGTTTTACATCTAATTTATTCATTACTCTGACAATTTAATAAAATTAATAAACCTAATTGCAATTATGATTCTCTGTTTCAGATCAGCCAAGTAAAGTAATTGAAAATTAATCTTTGATGAAGAGGTTGATCCTGTAATTACTACTAATCATGGGATCATCTTTGATCATCTTTATTGCAATTGAGAAGGAAGAAGCTGTGTATTTAAGGCTTCCTGTTGGATTCTTACACATTCATGGAAGCAATACATTCCAGGCCTCCTTCTGATCCTCTGTATTGCAATTAATATTGAACTGGAGTGCCTCAATTTGCCTCAATGTCCCATATTTACATCTGAAGACTGAAGTGATTAAATTTGTTCTAATGCACACTGTATTTCATCAAATAAAAATGAATATCAAATTGTGAAGTCATAATGTCTGTAAAAATATATACATACATGCATTCTCTATTTGTTCACTAAGTCATTTCACATAATTAAATCCGAAGAGGGGCAAATGACCGCAAAGGGCAATTGACCGCAACCCATCTCAGGAATGTCACCACCAAAATACATACACGTCTTAAAATCCATTTCATACTGCAACATCTCATCATTTCAAACATTCCAACTATGCTGGCTAAATACAGACATTATTTCTTGGCAAATAAAATAAAAATGATGGAAATTTGGCTAAATTGCTTATTTTTAGACACTAGTTACATTTGTCTGAAAATGTAACTTTGTGTGGTCTAACCCCTTTATTGTATACTCCTCAGTGCAAAATAAGCAGGATTGTTTGATTTAAATCATTAATCACTCCAAAAAAGTTATTGATTTATGATTTTTTAATCGCTGATTTATATGAATTTAACACAAATAATTGTTTACAAGCATCAAGATCAACAAATCTTAATACAAAAACAAATGTGCACACACTTGTGTAGTTGTATCGTCATCAGATAGCCTGATAGTCAAATATTTTATGACATTGTGTATGTTTGAGCTATTCCCTTTCTGAATGCAGTGAAGCCACACAAACTTGTCTTCAGGAAGAAGTATCTTTTCAAGTCAGAAGCCCTGAGTTAAAGTCCACTTAGAGCTTGTGCTATTTGTTACCAATTCAGTATGTTGACACAAGTGAGACAGGCTGGGCTACAATTGTTTAATACTGTACCAGTTTGCAGTCTGATTGGAGACCCTTAGAGTACACAGAGCTCTAGACAGGTGCTAATCCACCCTCTCAGCAAACAATAATTATCACTGCTACAGCCACAGACACACAACATGCTTTCCTTTCCAAGACAAATTATACAACTACAGGGGGTGAGGCATTGTGGACATTGTCTAATGTCTTTATATAAGCAAAAATTATATACCCAAATTGATTTGAATAGAACACGTTTGAAAGAGTTAATCAATATAAACATCTATATAAAGGTCTATATACCAGATTTAAAAAAAATCAAATAAATAAAAAAAATCTTATTTAAATAATAAAATCTTATTTTTTATTTTAAAATAATCATTATTTTTTTCAACCCTGCAAATAAGCGTCCATATGCGCGTATTTATTTGGTGAAAATGTCACCTTATACACACACCTTATTTGGCAATATACGGTTATTAGATTTAGACATTTGTGCCGGCCTATATTCTCCGATAATCATGTTCTGAAGCTGCATGTAGCTCTCTCTGATGGCTAAGCTGTCATCCATTTGAACGACAGTCGTGAATTTGGCTGGAATCCGTACTTCCGAGGATCCTAGATTTGATCCTGAAGCAGGTTTAACAAGGTTGCCATCCCAAACAACAAGTTCCTGATGGCAAGTGAACAAGGAAGTCATTGGCTTATCGAGAGTCCAACAATTTTCTCATCTATGTGTAGCCCGCCCTTATCAAATATCTGTCAATTCTATTTTTAAACATATTCACACTACTAGCATTAACACAATCATTTGGCAGTTTGTTCCATTCATTTATCACCCTCTGTGAGAAAGAGTACTTTCTCATGTCCAACCTACACTGCTCCTTAACTAATGCTGCTTTATGTCATCTGGTTGTACTGCCTTCTTTAAGTTTGAAGAACATATTCCTATCAACACCCTCATAACCATTCACTATTTTAAACACGTCTATTTGGTCTCCTCTTAGTTTCCTGGTCTCTAGTGTTGTCAAACCACATTGTAATAAACGACTTTCGTAACTAAGGTGTCTCAATTCTGGAATAATTTTAGTTGCTCTTCGTTGTATTCTTTCTAGCTTGTCTATGTCCTTTTTACGATATGGTCTTCATGCTTGAATACAATATTCCAAATGTGGTCTAACTATTGCTTTGTACAGGAGTACAATTAGCTGTTTCTCCTTATTAGCCCTAGAATTTGATTTCCTTTCGAAGCAGCAATACCACATTGCTCTGAAACTTTCATGTCAGCACTAATTGTTACTCCTAAGCCCTTTTCTTGTGTGGTTCTACCTAGTACAGCATCCCCCATTTTATATTCTTCGCCCATGTTTCCATGTCCTATGTGTATACATTTACACTTCCCAAAATTGAATAACATTTGCCATTTTTCTGACCATTTAACTAATTTATCTAGATCATCCTGTAAACTTTGTTTATCTGTATCATTAGTAACCTTTCTGAATACTTTTGTGTCATCTGCAAATTTGAGTACTTTGCTAGATATGTCATCTTCCAAATCATTTACATATATTAAAAACAGTATAGGGCCTAATACTGATCCCTGTGGTACCCCACTCAAAACAGATTTCCAGTTTGAAATCTTACCATCTACTATTACTCTCTGTTTTCTGTGTGTAAGCCACTTTTCTATCCAGTTGATTACATCATTACCTATACCATGGGCTTTTAGTTTAAGTAACAATCTTTGATGTGGCACTTTATCGAAAGCTATCTGAAAATCTAAGTAGACAACATCCACTGGTGACCTGTCATCTACCCACTTTGTAATTTCTTTAAAAAAAAACAGATTAGTTAGACATGACCTTGCTTTTAGGAACCCATGTTGAGATGAATTTATTAATTTATATTTTACAAGGAATTCCATCATGTGGTCTCTAATTAATGTTTCAAGTAATTTACATACAACTGATGTTAAACTCACTGGCATTAGGATATCAGATTTCTATAAAGTGAATCGGTCGGAATCCTTAGTTCTTGGGAGCTCGACATGGTAAAATATTATTATTAGTTAAAATGCCATTATCACCGCGTAAGCCGACCGTAAATGGCCGCCGTTCGCAGTGCCTCAAACCAGTCATAACCAGCTGGCGGCGGTTTCCCCTGAAACGGGCTTGCCTATTCAATTCAATAAAACTTGTCCATTTAAAAATGGAAAATTCCCCGTTTTTGTCGCAGATATAAAACATGGTTGCTATATCTGCGGTGATGCAACACGAATGTGCGCAAAATTTATGCATATTCGGCGGGAAAAAACCCAAAATACACGGTGATCCGTGTAGTTCACTAAGGATGCCTTCATGTCAAGTCAACAGTTTGGCTTCAGCGTTAAAAGAGATAAATATACTAGTGATTTTTTGCATTATACTATTATTTGTTTTGAACAGTTTGTCTCTATACTGTAATTCGGCACTATACTAGTATTAAATTTGACCGTTATTTGACCTATATGATTATTTGGCACTCGAGCGTATGCAATTGCAATAGGCAAACTCATTCAGTGTACTTACTTATTTTCAAGGAATTACCCAGTAGATAGTGACATTGCAACAAAAACTGTTTTCAGTGTTTAATTTTAAGATAATAATAATTATAATAAACTTTTCAAACATTACATCACCAGACATTTTGACCTGTATATTTAGCTATGGAACTGTGTGGATTATGCAGGCTTAAGTCAAGAAATAAGATGTTGGCCTAAGACGTCTTTTCAGTAAAATTTTGTATATGTCATTGAAGGCAAGTTTTTGAAAATCAATATTCAATTGTGTAATATTTTAATATTTGCTATTGCTATGACCTATGCAATGAAATTATCAGTGTAGTCTACCGTGTTATCTTTAAAATGCTGGTCTCAAAAAAGTAAAAAAAAACACTGTTAGAGGACATTTTAAATTGCCATCCGAAAATGCTGGTTCAATTAGGACTTTATCTGTCAACCAGTAACTGTTGGTCTTAATCTTCAGGTACCAATGCATCAAATTCTTTCAAGTGCATTCTTCTTTTGGGTGGCACTGGTCACTTTGATATGTGGCGTAGAAATCGACCTGAATGGCTACCTTGTCTACTGTCCATGCATGGGTAAGTTACTGTGTGTGTTATAAATAATGTTCTTTTAACATGTAGGCCTAATATTAAGGAGTTAAGAAAGATAATAAAATAACCTATTCAAAATGGATTGAATTTGTAGTCTGCATATATATCTGGAAGCTCTTCAATGGTAGTGAGCTATTTGGGATCTAGATGAGATTTGTGAAGATTTACATTTTTGAAGTTAATGGATGCATTCTTGTTTTGTAAGTTTCGTGACTATATAAACTAATCTGAAGGTTCTTGGTCCCCCCCCCCTTCCTCTGCTGACAGAGGGCAACAGCCTGAGCTACTTCCTGGTTGGGTGCGTGGTATGAGCTAGTCGAGCAGGCAGTGTGTACAACTGTAATGTCGTAGCTGACTCCCTACGGGGGTCTATAGCAGTATCAGTATGTGGATGGATTTGAGATTGTTGAATTGGACAAACTTAATTGTTTAATTGATTCACAATAAACATTTTGTTTGTTTTACAGGTCGCTTTGGCAACCAGGCAGATCACTTTCTAGGGGTGCTGCCATTTGCCAAAGGTTTGAACAGAACACTTATCCTGCCACCGTGGGTCGAATACAAACCTTATCATAGCAATTCAGTAAGTTGTATCCACACTCTGGAGGTAACTGTGTGTAATGAGATATTCTCAAGTAATGCTTGAAAATTTAATGGGCTTAGAGGTATACAATGTACAATTTAATATCAGTTTGTTTGTTAACCATGAGACTGGCCCATTATAAACATGTAAAGCATAACGTTTGATGCAGTTTGTATGAGCATCTTTAAAATATAACTTTGCTAATTATGTTGTAGTAAGTTTTACAAAACTTATATTATGATGTTATGACAGTCATGCACAATGTGCCATATGTGGAAGGAATTTCAGTTTGACAAAAATAAAAAACATCTTTTTTCCACCTTGAGAAGTAGGAATTTTCATCATCTGTGCTGATAGAAAGCTGGGCTTCCATTAGTTAGTAATGTGAAAACTTGAACAGTGAAACCACTGTTAGGAAGGCAGTTTTACCCCACATTATTTTATTGTAGTTCTTATAATTGCAAACACATACCATGCCTATAACATTTTGAAGTGTCATTTTACTTTATGCATGAATTATATTATACATTTTTGTAACAAGCTAAACTGTTCCAGGTTCAGGTACCATTTGATACATACTTCAAAGTTAAGCCTTTGGAGGAATATCATCGGGTGATCACCATGGAGAAGTTTATGAAGACACTGGCACCAAAGATATGGACTCCATCACAACGTGTTGGTAAGTACACATTTATTTCACAGATTAAAGTAGCACTAGCGTGCATCTGGATCAGTGTACAACAATTAAGAAAAATTTCAGGATGATCTTTATGAGATATAATATGATATTATCTTCAAATTTTATACCCATGTAGAATCATTATGAGGAATGTGCAAAACAATTGCACTAGTCGGCCATAAGTGTGTGTTTTTGTGGAATATCGTGATTGTTTTTAAAAGAAAAGTGTTTTGCTATTTTCAAAGATATAGTCAGTCATACAAACATACACAAGTTTTTCTGGGCCAGTCAATTGCCTGAATTCATGTGGACTAAATTACCATTTTGTTATCACTAGCAGACATTTGAAAGAACCTAGCTAATAACAAGTAGTAATTGTACTACAAATATTCTTCTGGTTGAAGAAGGCTTCCCTGGCAACACTGAATTCAAATTCAAACCTATGTGTTTTTCAATGTTTAGAATTACATGTCTTTAATTTACAGAGGTGATTTCTAAAAAGTATTCTTTGAACACTGATGGTAGCCAAGAAATAATTCCTATGTTTTGTTCAGGAAACTCATGCAAAGAAAACAATATTAAGCTGTTGATAAAAAGGTATAGTACTTACTGGCATTATTTTATGAGAGCACGGTTGTTTGAGTAATTTGAATTAATACAGGCACTGTAGTTTGTGAACAACGAAACCTGTGTTGCAGTGTACTGCTATGGCAACAGAAAAGGAGATAAAGAAAATGACTGCAATGCTAAAGATGGCAACCCATTTGGACCATTCTGGGACACATTCAACGTTGACTTTGTCAAGTCTGAGTTCTATGCCTCAACAGGAGCAAACTTCAACACACTTGACGAGCATGTGGCTAAGCTTTGGATTGCAAAGTATGTATCAGTTTTGCTGCATGTGTCTGACATTTATCCTAGAAAGAAATGGGCAAAGCTAGCTACAAACAAGTAATATATTATTATCTGTCTACTATGAGATAACAAGATTCAATGAGGCAGGAGTGGTTTTAGTTTATCTGGCTAATCAGAAACATGCCAATTCTTTTAACACAACAGTAATTTCATGCATCTGTTGTTCCTCAATAGCCTTTAATTAATTGCTTGTCGAAAGGGATCCAGTTTCGATAGCTAATGACTGGTGCTTGGTTACTTCCAAAACTAACATAGTTTATTATTTGATAAATAGCATGAATTCCCATAAATTTCTATGTATTAAAATATATATTATGGACATGCCAGTGTACTATAAATAAAGTAAACTTCTGAAATATATAAGGCTTTTTAAGCTAGTTTGTTATTAATGCCATCCTTATTTAAAGATACTGAGAAACACTGAGAATAAACTAAAAATGTGTTGTCACTTGTGAGAAAATGTCAGCCTGTCGTGCAAATTGCAGTAAGCCCAAGGCAGCACAGGCTGGACACACAACGGCAGCTGCAATTTGAACGTCGACTCTAACGCATTCATATATTCATTAAATTTATGTTTTTGCCAGTTGTTTCGTCAAACAAGATGTGTTATATTAGCATGAACTGCTGTAGGCAAGTGTATTGCATTAATAAAATGCATTATGGGTCAACTGGCTTTGTACCAATCAGTCAAAACTGGGTTATTTTATGAAGGTGAGTTTGGTGACTCTGAGAGTTATGTTATTCAGTGCTTGACAAAGGATGTACGGTAGACATTGATTATGAAGAGAGCAATTGTAAAGTAAGAAACTCCCCTTGTGCTGAAGCAGTATAAAGCAATGAATGCTGGGACAATCAGTTATTCTGCTCACCAGGTGGTGAGGCAAGCAGGCTGACCCGTAAGTGGCTGAGCCGGTATCTTCTTTGTTTAGGTTCATAACAGTGAATGTATCATTCACTGTTTGTCCAGTTCTGTGATGAACTTTGAGTGACGTGAGCCTTTATTTGTAGGTTCCCTGCAGACAAGCACCCTGTGATGGCTTTTACTGGTGCCCCGGCAAATTTCCCTGTTGCACAGCAGAACGTAGAACTACACCGCTATCTTGTATGGTCAACCCTGATTAATGAAAAGGCCGAGAAGTTCATCCAGGAAAAAATCCCCTCAAGGCCGTTTTTGGGCATCCACATGAGACACGCCTCTGACTGGGTAAGCAATAAGCAGATCTTTCCACCGTAGGGAGGTGAATAGGCAATGTTCTGCATTCTAGACAAGTAACATGTATTGATGGATAGAGGATGTCCAAGATGATCTGTGATGAATGAGGTTTTTTGTTCCACTGCTCTCTATCAGCAGCCTTTCCACTGATGCACTTACAATGCTTTGACGCACTAGTGCTCTGAACATGTTGTGACAGTACATTCTGATACATTTGTAATGGAATTACAGATATCTAGCAATGAGCATCAATTCAATATTGTATACAGCGGAATAAAAATCGTCATTCATTTGGCTCAACTCTCGGTTGTCGTTGGGTGATAATAAACATCAACAGTGTGAAGGAGTGAGCCATCTGTGCAGGGCAGATGTGTTGAGTAGCTTGACAACAATAACAATACAATCTCTGACGAGCCGGTCTTCAGACATTTTGAAATGAACTGAAGCATGTCTAAGCAAGCATAAATTACAGTCGCAGTCGAAATGCCTGATGACAACGAGCAGACTGCCTTCAATCTGCATGTCCTGGGCACACAGACAGCACTGATGACATGTTTTGTGCATGTATAGTGCGAACTTTGTATTACCATTGTAAAATTCGGCCTTTTATTATACAGCAGACATCCAGCTTTAAATGCACATTTTTCAAATGAAACCGTCTTAAGTTACTAAAAATAGAATAAAAATTACAAGAACTAAAACTATATCATAAATTCACACATACCAAATTACATGTCTACCTTCGAAACTTATCACTTGATCAAAACCATAGCATTCACAACTTTTACACACATGGACAATACAACATAGACAAGCTAGAAAGGATACAACGAAGAGCAACTAAAATGATTCCCGAATTGAGAGACCTTAGTTACGAAAGTCGCTTATTACAATGTGTTTAACGTTTGACAACACTAGAGACCAGGAGAGTAAGAGAAGACCAGATAGATGTGTTTAAAATAGTGAATGGTTATGATGATGTTGATAGGAATATGTTCTTCAAGCTTAAAGAAGGCAGTAAAACCAGAGGACACAAAGCAGCATTAGTTAAGGCCACACACGGCAGGTGAAATTACGTATTTTGAAAAAATATGCTCAAAATGTGTTTCGTCCTTTTTCTGATAGCTTTGTATGTTAATTATCAATAAAGTAAATTTTTATAACGATCACATATCTCTAAATCACTTTTATTCGTGAATAAAGTATACCCCTATCAAGTAATAATAAATTTTTGATTCTCAAAAGTTCGAAAATATGCGATGTTTAGACCTTAGCAACATTGCCGTAAATTCACCGTACGCCATCTTGTTTGGTACGGATAGATTCCCCTTTCCGTTCTCTAACCACCTGTCTAGACGGCATCCCCACCCTTTGACCCGTATTCGCTGGACATCGTCATATATGCAAGCAGTATTCTACCGACTATCTCCTTATTTGGTATTCGGCATCATCCGCTGTACTTGCGACCCGCATTGACCCGGATATTTCCATACATGGCGTGGACATTTGCATATATGACGCGTGATCTCCCACAATCATTATTAATTTTGAGTAAATACACAACCCTATGAAATACCTACCAAAGAAATTTGCTAAAATCAAGTACTCAAATCAACAGAAATTGTAGAAAACTGCTAATAAAGGAGCTTATACAGGCCAGATGGCCTCCTGCCCCATCAACCATACTGGTAAAAATACTGATAAGAAACTTCTGTTGTATATTAATAATGACACACAAAAATTCCAAAATGGTGGCCATTTTTTTTGGTTCATATATCACATTTGCAGGAAGCATATCTCTGGAAGTACTTATGCCAGCAACATGATATTTACATTGTTACATTCAGTATAATAATTTATATAAGCACGCCAAAGGAAATATCTATGTGACACATAGTTTGAAAGTATTAGAAGTATTGATGGTAAACAAAAATCTTTGACGGCCGTTTTCTCAAAAACGTGTTTTCTGCATTTGGAAAAAGGATATCTCCGTGAGTAATTAGGCTATCCAAATAAGGTTTTGAATGTTGCATTCACCATACTTTACTCTGTACAATGACCAGAGACATTTTAAAAATCATCAATAGTTTGAAAGATAAACACGTATTTGTTGCCAAAAATGAAGTTTTTTTTCACACTACAAAAAAATTATTTAAAAAATAAAAACAACATTTTAACAAATGCTCTGGTCATTGTATAGTAGAATGTGTACTAAACATGGATTTGCAAGAATTATAATCATGTGTTCAATAAAGAATGGCAGTGTTTCCAAATTTGCCAATATTTGCTCAAAATGGCAGACATTTTGTTTGTTACTATGGAAACGGGGGTCTGGCTGACAAAAGTTCAATATATTTTTTACTCAGTAAGACCCATTCTATACTTTTGGCTGAAAAAATTGCAAGATTTGCAAAAAAAAATTTTTTTTCCTATTTACCTACCGTGTGTGGCCTTAAGGAGCAGTATAAGTTGGACATGAGAAAGTACTCTTTCTCACAGAGGGTGATAAATTAATGGAACATACTGCCAAATGATTGTGTTAATGCTAGTAGTGTGAATATGTTAAAAAATAGAATTGACAAATATTTGATAAGGGCGGGCTACACATAGATGAGAAAATTGTTGGACTCTCGATAAGCCAATGGCTTCCTTGTCCACTTGCCTTCTGGAACTTGTTGTTTGGGATGGCAATCTTGTTAAATCTTGTTAAACCTGCTTCAGGATCAAATCTAGGATCCTCGGAAGTACGGATTCCAGCCATATTCACGACTGTCGTTCAAATGGATGACAGCTTAGCCATCAGAGAGAGCTACATGCAGCTTCAGAACAACTTTGCCAAACTAATACATCTTGCCGCATACGATAAATAATGTACCTGATGGTGTTGCATATTACATCAAGAATCATTATTTGCAAACATACCTTGCTCTATGTACAATAAGAAACTTACATCGGTCAACAAGACTAATCAGGTCACTGCATCTCCTTGGATAATGAACACCTAATCACTTTTGACGTAATTTTTTCTTCATATAGCCTAGAACTGTGTCAGTCTTCCTGTCATTACATATGCTGTAGATTTTAGAATGGACACTTCAAAATAAAAAAGTCATGTATTTCAGCCTATGCACCTGTAAAATGTAAGAGTTACTAAAACATAACAATTTGTAACTACAATTAAGAATGTCACGCCAGTGGTTGTCACAAGTGCTGTATTCTGGCAATATTCGCTGGCCAAATGAAAATATATTTATTCTTGCCAATAGGATAGGGCCATGCTACCTGCGTCCAAACTCAACTTATGTAAACTATTTTGTCCTTTGTTTACTAAAAATTAACAAATTATTGTATCAGCAAAGAATACCCCATACCAACGATAGTGTATAATGCTATATAACAAAATTCACAATGCTAGCACTAGAAGTAGAATAAAAAAAATTACAAATCAGAGTGATTTTGCCCACTGAACAAGCTTCGTGTATAAACAGGTGGATAAACAGTTTAATATCAGTGATATTTCTACTACACTGTATAAGGACAAAAACCCATTTGTTAATTTAAATGCTTTAAAGGTGGGTGATCTATGTATTGACGAAGATAGGTAGCCTCAAACCTGTGTAATATTGTACATGCTTTTCCACAAGCAACTCTATTCAGGCTTTGGAGTCATATTTTAGCAAGCAAATTGATCATGTTTTTACTTCACATGTGCTGATTGTTGGTAATATTTTAAACACATTGTTTTTCTTGATGTTGATAATACTTTTAACAGATAACTTAAATTGGTGGTTTTTTGCTTGAAGTAAGTGAATAATTCCAGTCAATCAGCCGTGTTAATTTGGATAGTGAATGACACCATGATGACCACACATATGCATTCTCATTGTAGAAGAACGTTTGTACGCACTTTGATAAAGATCGTCATCTGTTTGCATCTGCCCAATGTCTCGGATACAACTTTGAGCACGGTCAGCTCACCATGGACATGTGTATGACCCCACATGACATGGTCAAGAAACAGGTCAAGAAAGCACTGAAGAAGATGAAGGCAAAGTCACTGTTTGTTGCCGCTGACGACGACCACATGATTGAAGAATTTACACAGTACTTGAAGAAGATGAAGGTGACCGTGGTGAAACTGGATGATCCCAGTCCTCATGTTGACCTGGCCATTCTTGCAAAGGCTGATCACTACATTGGTAATTGTGTGTCAACGTTCTCAGCGTTCGCAGTCAGGGAACGACGTGCTCACAAAAAGTCTGTTGGTTTCTGGGCATTCGAGGATAAATCAAAACGAGAAGAGCTATAGATTTTACAATAGTCAGGTTAAAACAGGAACACCAATCTCAAATTCAGGATTTTAGGTGTGTTAAACATGAGCAATTTTAACAAATGTAGATTAATTAGTTAGTGAATTGGTAACACAATTTTGGGGACAAGGGAAGATGTTAGTTATCCTTATGCATATAAAAATTTTTTTTTAACTGGTATGTATGTTACTAATGTTAGTTTATTTTTGTAGCTGTACATTAGTTGCAAACACGACCATTTCTGTGTTGTTTTGCATTGTTGTACTTTTGTTAATATACACATACAAAGTAGCGTGTAAATTTGCCCAATTATTTCTGTTGGAGACTTTGAAAGGTGCAGATTATCTGTTGTGACAAAACATTATCAGAGCTTTAATAGTTTATTACACAAAACTATGGAGTTTGTTCTAGCAATGTGGTTTATATAGTGTTATGTTGTTTGTGTTATTTACATCATGCCAGAGGCTGAAGAGTTTCTCTTTTTACTGCTGTACTTTTAAAATGTTGTGTTTGGTATAAGTTGACGAGGAGTTGACAGTTGTGTGGTACTGGTAACATGCTCAGATGCATAGCACTTTACACATTAAAGTATGGTGACAACTTACAAGCTGATACTTTACATATTAAGTTTAAGGAATACATAGCGTAGCAATCGTAGTAAAGGCTTTATTTCGTGAAGGTGACCATGTTGCGTTTTCCATTGAGTCATCACAATCACTTGCACTCTTACATGCACAGTTATGTGAGGCCACAACAGATAACGCATGTACCCCCTCACCCCACCTTTTACATCCATTGGCATACACACTGTGTAGAACAGATGTGATGATACCTCTAACTTCGTTCTCATATGCTAGGTGTTTGGCAAGTCGTACCCAGTTTTTTTACAAAGCGACTGGTCAAGAGCACCAAGTCAATGAGACACATGATCTACACAAAACACGAATATGATTGTCATTATCTCATCTGTAGTTGGTAATAGATAGTGCCTGTGCTTAATGAAGTCAGAGATGCAGACAACCTAGTTGTTTCTTTGACTTCCTTGGATGTGGGACACTATAGTGGGGGTAGTATTAGAATGAACATTTGTTGCTGTGTATTGGCAGTGTTCTGTTTTTAGTTTGTTAAAAGACCAACTGGAATAAAATTGTGCTATGATAAACCTATGTTCTGTTCTTGATCTACCTCGCTAATATTAATACATGTTGACATACAGATATACTCATAACTATCAAGTTTTGTTGCAGACGTAGGCGATCATGACCATCCATTTCCCACGATCACAGGTGTTTTGAATTGTAAGAGTTATGTTTGGCTTTTCCCTAGCCAAGTTGTTGACCATAGAGGATTTAAATTCTTTGCTGCACTAAAGCGCCTATTACAAACGAGCGACACAATTTGTAGAATGTAGCGAGGACCTGGGTTTGAATCCAATTGCTGCTGTTTTGAAGCCTGGGCAATTCAGTTCACTCCACGTTGCCCCAGTTCATTCAGCTGTATACATGAGTATCTGGCTACAGGCAGGTGGATACATATGAACGAATAATCTTCACGCAATAATTGAAGCATGGCTGAATGCTTCCCAGAAAAGTCGAGTTGACGTTGGAACAAACAGATCTGCCCAGGGATGAAGTGTAAAGCACTTTAAGTGGTCCCGCGGACCAGATACTGTGCAGTATAAGTTATCGTTTTCATTCAGTTGACTCCCTGTAAAGTAACATTTGATCAGAAGGAAACATGAAGTGTTCTATATAATATGCAAGTGAATCTGCATCTAGTATTGGGTTGTATGCAGTTCAGAATTGAATAACAAGTAGTTACCCCGTATGTCTTGCCACCATATTTATATATCAAACGTTGGGTAAATTTCACAGCCATGGCTTGATTTCACGAAGCGTTCATAACCTATGAAGGAACTAATGCAGACATTTGACAATGGTTATGTAACTTTGAACAATCATAGAAAATACGAAAGGCATTGTGAACAACTGTACATAACTATGAAGATTTCGTGAATCAAGAACCTTTGTATGAAGGCTTGTATAGTCCGAAGACCTGTGGTCTGTAGCTCTGACTTGGTCCTCCATGGTGCATAGCTTAGCCACAAGGTAGAGTGGACATATCACATGGTCTGACGCTTTGACTTGGTCCTCCATGGTGTATGGCTTAGCCACAAGGTAGAATGGACCTATCACCTGGTCTGTAGCTCTGACTTGGTCCTCCATTGTGCATGGCTTAGCCACAATGTAGAATGGACCTGTCACCTGGTCTGGTGCTCTGAATTGCTCCTACATGGTGTATGGCTTAGTCACAAGGTAGAATGGATCTATCACCTGGTCTGTAGCTCTGAATTGGTCCTACATGGTGTATGGCTTAGTCACAAGGTAGAGTGAATATATCAAGTAGTACGTCCTACTTGAACAAACAGGCTGAAAAAATTTTGGAATGAAGATCGATTTGAAAAAGAGAAACATGGTGAAGGTAGCAATGGACACAGGAGGGAAAGCAAACATTGAGGTAGAGGGACAACAATTAGAACCAGTTTAAATACTCTGACAGTACAGTGCTATGTGATCAAGACAGATAACTGTGAGAAAGGTAGCTTTCAAAAAGCGCTACTATAAAGAATTAATTTTGGACAAAAGAAAAGCCTAGTAAAAACATTATTGGTGTTGAGTGTAGTACTTATTGTATGCTGCAGAAACTTGGACATTAGGTAATGACACTGGAGCTGGGCTATCAGGAATAAACAGAAAACTGGTTGGGAAATGTATGAGAAATGAAAGAGTCTTACAAACAGGTAACAGAAGGAAGACTTCAGTGAAAAATACCAGGGGAAAGAATCGGCTAATTTCCTGACCAAACAGAAAGTGGGAAAGCAAGAACTGTGGAGAAAATCAGAACACCGAGTAGACTGGAGAAAAAACTAAACGAGCCAAGGACACACCACATATCGTCACTAGCGAGGGGTCGGTAGTACTACGGTACCCCCTGGCAGATCCCGCTGTTGAAATGTGGATTTGTCAGTTTATCCCATGCCAAGTGTGTATGTACATTGAATCATTTGTACTTAGTCCCACTTTCTGTCTTGGTCGACATGTTTCTGGGAACTAGACACGCCCGTACCCAAACTTCAAAGAGCGTTCCCACAAAATATTTTTAATAGTGTAAAGGACAATCGTTGTGGTAAAGCCTACATTGATTTATATCAGGATCACATTGATTCCAACACTGCTATGACTATAGACGCTGACAGGATGATAAGTATTATTAATGACTTGTCTTGTAATAAGTCGCCAGGACTGGATGGTCTTACAGCAGAACACATGAAGTATGCTGACTCCCAACTTTTGGTACTACTCTCTGCCCTTGTGTCCTCTATTCTGGTGCATGGGTATATACTGAAAGTAATCACTGAGTCGGTCATTGTACCGGTTACTAAAGAGGAGAAAAGACGTGTAAATGACGAAGGCTTAAATGCCTTTCTAACATAGGTTTCAAGATTGTAGAAGCTGTATTACTCAATCGTATGGATGTTTACTTGCAAACAACACCACATCAGTTTGGGTCCAAGCAAAGGACGGAGTTGTGTGTGTTTGCATTTATGTAACTAAGGTTTTACACTAAACATGGGTTGGCAATGCATGTCGTGTTTCTGGATGCTTCAAAAGCATTTGACCGAGTCAGTCGGCATAAGCTTATAACAAGTACCTAAATACCTTTTAAGAGTGATCAGCACTTTCCCAGCAACGAGTACAATAACCAAAGTGTATTTATAGTGGCAAATAACAACTCGTACAGGATTTTAAATAGGCTGCCTATGAGATGCAGCACCAGCCACATGTTTGTTATTCACAATGTCAACTCTTGCAAATGTGTCACCAGAAAGGCTATTTATGGTTTAATGACTAGGATCGACAAGTCATTGAATCCAATTATTCAGGCCATTGCAATTTGCAACACCTATTGTATATAAAAATTGTATAATCTCTCAATATACTGTTTTTTTATTTATTTTATATAAACAAACTACTGATTGTCTGAAACAAAACCTTTTTCTATATATTATATATATATATATATATATTATACCATTATTGCACAACGTGTGTACATTTCTACATTTTTATTTAACATTATTTTTACATGTATTTTTTTCCTCAACATGTGTGTTTATATATACATACATTTGTCTACCTGTATTTTATGTATATCTATGGACTTTTGTCTGAATTAAATCATTATTATCAGTTCATCAAGTGGTATAGTCTTTTACATTGGTAAACTACTGAATTGAATAACATAGACAATCACACTGATTCACAGAACATTTAATACTTAATAGGCACAACAAGAAATCAAGTGGGAATGGCATATCACTATAAAACAGTTCAGTGTAAAACAACCCAATTCTGTAGTTACTACTGGCATGGTTTGATGTGCACCCACTTGTTTGTCTGTATTATGTAAATATATATCTATAGATTGCAAGCAAGTTCACAGGCAAGCATCACATCACAAGAAGATAGTGCAGGGTGCGTACAGTGCAGTGTGCGCATTGAATTCTGTTGTCTCGAATACATGAATTTTAAAGCCTCTTGTAATAACAATCCCATACGAATTGAACATCTAGTTATTTCAACCCATGTTGTAATCTATATCAACACACGTGAAGACATACATATAGACACAGAGAATACCAAGATTCCTGCATTAATCTACTTATATGTTTTTGTAAATAAGTCACTGTTGAAAAGCCACCCACTGCGACGACAGTATGAGCTGTCGCAAAGTCAATGGTAAAAGGCACATTGTATTACATGCACAATGAACGTGTATTCACATATTGCAACTATACCATCTCCAGAACACTTTTCATTATTTATGGTAGTGTAAAAACAAAACAAACATGACAGCGAGTATTAATGATGAGATCAACTGGTCATCAGACTGCTAAGTTCACAAAACCAGCAGTTGTTTGTTACCAAGATTAATTTTCCACATTCCTCCCTTGAGTTTTCTGGCAGTAATGAATACAACAAACCTACATCCAAGCAGCTTGGTTTCTAAATAAATAAAGCAAGAAAATGCCATGCACCGTCCAATTAGGTGCAGTCATAGACAGATCTTCTGGTAAAAATTAACCTGTGGAGTTATACATGTATCAGATATGTATGCACCCATAAACAACTTCATACTACTTTTTTCCAACACCGTCAAGACATATTTGCTTGATGTTTTGAACCCAAAGTCAGAGGTCATCAACAGAATGACGTTACACCAATCTCTTGCACGAGCTGCACCACACACAATCATACACAAAATGTTATAGATGCTCAAATGTCAGCGAGCCGCCTTGAACCACATTGCCACCAGCATAGATAGCAAAGCATCTGGTGATGACTTCAGACTGCAATCAAAACTTAACGTACCAAATCAACATTTCTTGGGTGTGACAACAATTTGTCAAACGTCCAACTTTTGAATGAGCACATTGTAAATTGTCACTTTTCAGATCTAGCGGGTCTGGTTCATAATTTCCATGTAACAGTTTATTCATCTAACAGTTTAATCAGACAATTTCTTTAAAAATCGCAGAAACTAGACATACTTCAGGTAAACACAGACCACAGGAAACACCGAATGATGCATACAGCATATGTTAATCATGACGCAGATTGATTCAACAGCAAATTCTTCACTGTTAAAGCATATTTTTTTTTCATCTTGTTTTAGAATCATTCCACACAGAAAGCAAACCATCCAGTATCCACTACGATATGCTAACAAATGTGTTATGTAATTCTGATGAAATCATTGGACAAACTATTCAACCATTTTTTACTGGATCCAATCAAAATTCAGTGGAAAAATGGCAAAAGTAGCTCACCTCTATAATGCAATTCCCACTGACAAGTGTGTTAACTGATCACAGTAAATTCTTTCGACACTTTCAACAAAAGTAACTCTTTATTAAGCCAACTGCACATATTACTTAAACTATACACACACACTACAAATATGAACATGAAGACCCCTGACTTGTGATGGGCTAAATGATTGGAAGAAGCTTTAAAACTACAGAAAGCAGTGCATAAGCTTACTTTGATCAATGTCTTAAAGAGCTTAGCACATCAACTGACACAAAATGCACAACACTTTTTATTCACGTTAGACATGAAACACCCACCCATATCGTTACACTGGTAGTAACACAGAAACAAATATTTATAGCATAAACTTATGCTACAGTATAGCCAAAACATGCATTTTCTCATTCCTTTCCTTATATACAGAAAAATATAATGTACAATTAGAACTGTGCGCTTCGTTCGAGCTTGACAGCACCCTCATGATCTGTTGACAACTTCAGAGCGTGGATGCCGGTGTTGAAACTGGACACACAGATGCTGAAAAAGTGTGAATATTACAATCTTACAAAGCATATATATTTTACAATTTCTACCAACACAAAACGTATGGGGTCATTTACAGTTGTAACTGTTTAACTGTAATGAATTCCACATACACATATAATAATATAAACATTACAACAGTCATCTAACTGAACTCTATAAAAGATATAGTAACAGTCCTTTCAACTTTCAAGGGTACTAATGTAGCCTGAAGCCCTGGCGGTGAGGGTAGATATGTCAGGGGTACTGATGTAGTCTGAAGCCCTGGCTGCGAGGGTAGATATGTAAGGGGTACTGATGTATTCTGAAGCCCTGGCGGCGAGGGTAGATCTGTCAGGGGTACTAATGTAGTCTGAAGCCTTGGCGGTGAGGGTAGATATGTCAGGGGTACTGATGTAGTCTGAAGCCCTGGCGGCAAGGGTAGATCTGCCGGGGGTACTGATGTATTCTGAAACCCTGGCGGCAAGGGTAGACCTGTCAGGGGTACTAATGTAGTCTGAAGCCCTGGCGGCAAGGGTAGATCTGTCAGGGGTACTAATGTAGTCTGAAGCCCTGGCGGCAAGGGTAGATCTGTCAGGGGTACTAATGTAGTCTGAAGCCCTGGCGGCGAGGGTAGATATGTCAGGGGTACTGATGTAGTCTGAAGCCCTGGCTGCGAGGGTAGATATGTAAGGGGTACTGATGTATTCTGAAGCCCTAGCGGCGAGGGTAGATCTGTCAGGGGTACTAATGTAGTCTGAAGCCTTGGCGGTGAGGGTAGATATGTCAGGGGTACTGATGTAGTCTGAAGGCCTGGCGGCAAGGGTAGATCTGTCAGGGGTACTAATGTAGTCTGAAGCCCTGGCGGCAAGGGTAGACCTGTCAGGGGTACTAATGTAGTCTGAAGCCCTGGCGGCAAGGGTAGACCTGTCAGGGGTACTAATGTAGTCTGAAGCCCTGGCAGCAAGGGTAGATCTGTCAGGGGTACTAATGTAGTCTGAAGCCCTGGCGGCAAGGGTAGACCTGTCAGGGGTACTAATGTAGTCTGAAGCCCTGGCGGCAAGGGTAGATCTGTCAGGGGTACTAATGTAGTCTGAAGCCCTGGCGGCAAGGGTAGACCTGTCAGGGGTACTAATGTAGTCTGAAGCCCTGGCGGCAAGGGTAGATCTGCCAGGGGTACTGTTGTAGTCTGAAGCCCTGGTGACAAGGGTAGATCTGCCAGGGCTACTGATGTAGTCTGACGCCCTGGTGGGCGAAGATGGTAGAGATGTCTAGAGATCCCAGTGGCCGACATGAGTGTGTGAGTGTGTGAGTGAATGAGTGAGTGAGTGAGTGAGTGGGTGAGTGAGATATGTATGACTATACCAACCTGCCATCATCGTAGAGGGCGATAGCTGTGAGCGGTCCGGAGCCTGGCATTGATTGCCAACTGACACATTCTGAAAGACAAAGCATCTCTACATGTACAAAATTAATATATGCATGACAATACTTATTAAAAACTATTGACATACACTGTACCTTGGGATCATTTCACTAAGATAATGAGCTCATAAGGAAAATCCATCGTGAAACAGAATCTATCACTAAATCTAAATGCTTTTTAAATCTATCATCAGCTAATGATCGAAATTTTCATCATAAGCTGCACAGTGTGCACAACTGGGCAAAATAGATAGAGAAGATGTCATCAAAAAGTGGCTGATAATAAGTTCCGTCGACTACTTTTCAACCACATTTGACTTATTTGGTCGTCGAGTGAAGAGAGTGAAGAGAAAACATTAAATTTTACAACAGAAGACGCTGTGTTGTGGAAAGTGCCAACAACCTCAATCGAAGTTATGTCATCATATATAGCAATATGATGGTTAGGGATGTCAATTTTAGTTAGATACAGCTTGAAATTTACTCAAAATTTAACAGCCAATGTTTTGCGCACAACCACGACACGACAAAACATTGCACCCAACGACTTGTCAACATCAGTCAGTAAAACACACACTGTAAACAAAAGCCGTAATTAGTAAATCATTCATCGCTCAGTTAAAAAAAATTATTCGACTGTGAAAAACAGGATCTCTGTTTACAAATGGAGTTAAGTTAGGTAAATGTGACTGTTTATGATGGATATGTTTTGCTTTATGAGCGGTTTAATCCCATCATTAATAAGGAGCATTTTTAAGTGTGTTTCTATCAGCGCTGTCATGATTTATTCTTAGTGAAACGCAATTTTCTGTTTTGATCATAGGAAAGGAGCTAAATCGATTTTAAAGAACGAAATCATGCTAATGAGTTCATAAGAATCTTAGTGAAACAGTACCCAGTTGATTGTGTTAATGAGTTTCAGTTATTATTTACTAACAATATATTATAAATTTATATTTGCTATTAATATGTTATGTTGATATTGTGGGAAAGTGATTACCTGGTAATAAGTAATACACTTCTACTTTCTCCCTTTCCATTTGACTTACTGACATTTAAAATGTGCGCATGTTGTATGTCTCTATTTTCATTTGGAAAAAAGATTTGAATTGTAAGCTCACTTAAATTGTAATGAGAAAACAATTCACCCATAATGCATTAATGCTATGAAAATGCATACTGAGCTGAGTAGTACGTTTAAGTACAGTACTACAATGAAAGATGCAGTATCTTCCTCTTCCACATTGAAAACATCCAGATGTTGCAGTAGAGTGAAATATGCAGTAAAAGATGCAGGTGTCACCATGTGAATCCCGGTCAAAAATGTCAATATTGCATTACAATGAAATACACAGTTCATACCTTGTGTATCCTGGTCCCACACCTTGACAGAACAGTCACTGGAGGCCGTCACGATGAGGTTATGACTGCTGAACATGGAGTGGGGTATGAACGCACAGGCACCGACCGTCTCGTGATGACCCTTGAACTCATGCAATATGTTCTCTGTCCGCACGTCCCAAAGCTGAAAGAAAATCACTGAACTTAGTGGAAGCAAACTTTATCTGTATAAAACTGACAGTCACTCTTCTTAAGCCTGAATTAATCCATGAATATGGCCCAAAGTGCTAGAAATTGTCTTGTCAGTTTGACTGGTTCTGCTCTCACATATTACATGTCATACATGGCCGTTGATGAATTTGTTTGGTAAAAATAATAAAATATATTTAATAAATATCATATTTAATAAGTATTTTGGTAGAAATAATAAAACATTTTTAATAAGTATCTTACATGCCAAATTGCCAATATGCAAACCAAGCAGCTTAAAAGAATTCATTTTATAATGATACATTGGATGTTCCCGTTATGGATTCTGACTGGAATGTGAGTCTTGTAGCTTTCTTAACACCAGTAATTATCATGACAAGGCACACTGAACATTTTGTAGCAATGCTATAGCTATGCAGTAGCAATACTGTAGCAGTGATGTAGCAATGCTGAAGCTATATAGTAATGCTTCTAGCAGTGCTGTAGCAGTGCTGTAGTAATGATGTAGCTATGATGTAGCTATGATGTAGCAGTGCTGTAGAAATGTTGTAACAAGGCCATAGCAACACTGTAGCAATATTGTAAGAATGCTGTAGCAATACTATAGCAATAATGTAGCAGTGATGCTACCACTGACCGTTGCCTCACAGCCGCTGCCTGCAAAGCCGTTGCTGCAGCTCAGACAGTATCTGCCGTCCTCGCTCAGATCACAGCACGTCTGTATGTACTGCTTGCGGGGAAACGTCTTGGCAACCTGCAGAGTTCTTGCATCCCAGATCCTTGACAGAACACAATCCAGGCATAGGTGATTAACTTAATATAATCATTAACTTGCAAGCTATGATGCACTTAACTAGCAAACTTTCAAAATATAAGTTAACTTAACTGAATAAATCCAAGATTAACTTAACAGGTTAATCTAGTATATAAATGCCCCATGCATTGGTGATATATATTTACATGTAGTGTATTATGAGACAGTGCATCATCTATATGTTCATAGCTACCATTTCAGGAGTTATAACCACAAGGCTGTTATGAGTAGAACCTACTGTGCATGTGTTACATGGGCGGAGAAACAAAACAGTAACACTAGAAAGAAGAGCTGTCTGTCACTCCATCACAGTTTGTTAGTGCCACAACTTACACTACCTGACTTCCTTGTCTTCTCCACACTGTACAATAGAATTTCCTTCTGTCGACCATTTCACGTGGGTAATCTGCATCCACAAAAATTTTCACACAGCATGTGTAAAACTAACACCACTACTAATGTTCACACAGCATGTGTAAAGCTACCACAACTAATGTTCACAAAGCAGGTGTAAAGCTACCACCACTAATGTTCACACCGCATGTGTAAAGCTTCCACAACTAATGTTCACAAAGCATGTGTAAAGTTACCACAACCAATGTTCACACAGCATGTGTTAAGCTACCATCACTAATGTTCACACAGCATGTGTAAAGCTATCACCACTAATATTCACACAGCATGTGTAAAGCTACCGCCACTAATGTTCACACAGCATGTGTAAAGCTACCACCACTAATGTTCACACAGCATGTGTAAAGCTACCACCACTAATGTTCACACAGCATGTGTAAAGCTACCACCCCTAATGTTCACACAGCATGTGTAAAGCTACCACCACTAATGCAACAATATTGACAGAAGTTAAATTTTAATGCTAATGTGCATTTAATAATCATGTGGCAAGGAAAATAGACTAAAATTGTTTAGTATATAATGAAACAAAACTGTCATTAAAAAACACAAATGCCTTAAATAAGTCGAACATAATTTTATGAGTTTAAATTTAAGTAGATATTTTTCGCTCTACACTCGCCCTTCTGTCTGCTGATATATATTCCAACTTTAACACACTTACTCGTTATCTTCTGGCGATGTCACAAAGTGTTACAATTGATATTTTAAAGCTGTATCATGAGATTTTAAATCACACTCAGAAATAAGCATGTAGAGTAGAAGGGATCAAGTGTGTACCAGGTTGCGGGTCAATGTTGTCTGCAGCATTGCCTGTCCTGTGTCAATGTTCCAGATCCGTATTGAATTGTCTCGTGATCCAGAGCATAAGCGTGTGTTCTCTGTCAAAGCAACAAACTAATGAGTTATTTCACTGTAACCTGGAGATTAACAACAGGGCCAGATGAGTTTGTCAATAAGAGTAGAAAAGGTAAATTATATTCTTATACAGTGCGATATCTGCACCACACCACCTGCCAGATACGTTCCTTCCAGCACCAACTGAACTTCTTTGGGCAGCTTTCAACCACTTAGCACTACCTGCACAAAAGCTATTCATTAATGCCTATAGCAAGATACTTATTTCTACAATTCACATACATTTTTACAAAATAAAAACCAAACTGACAGAGTTCACAGCATCGACAACCAACGCCAGAAGCTGTTCAAGAGGAAAGCAACATCACATCTCTGAATGTACTGTTCCAGCTCCTGGAGTGGAATACAGGAATTCGCAGTCTGAACATGTCTGAGCCCA
The DNA here is from genome assembly GCA_963662155.1 of Lamellibrachia columna. Taxonomy (NCBI): domain Eukaryota; kingdom Metazoa; phylum Annelida; class Polychaeta; order Sabellida; family Siboglinidae; genus Lamellibrachia; species Lamellibrachia columna. Next base: position 12,448,498 of record OY759272.1, on the reverse strand, counting down.
CACATCCATATTACTTCAAACAGAATAGACAAACACTGGGCCAAAGAATGATATGCACTATCATAGACATATGGTATAATTATGGACATAGTGAAAGCCAATAACCTATTCGGACAGAATGAATGATTCGGTTACCATGCAAGTTTGAAGTTTCTAGACCAAAATACCAACAGGTGACCACCTACAAATTCTGTATGATGATGATGATGATGAAAAACCTGGAAATGTAACATCCTGACCCACCTTTATTTGGTGACAGTGCTGTAACAACGAGATCGTGCCCAGTGAACTGTGTCACAGGCTCTACACACCCCGTCCGCCACATGTTGATGAGCGTGTCGCGAGAGGCGCTTAATATTGCATGGAGCTTGTCAGCATATGCCACCTGGCAGGCAGTCATAGCAACACATGTGCATGAGTGGTACAACGATGCTCAAAACAGCCGTTGTCAGTTTGGTAGTGGAAGTAGAAAAAAAAGGTTAATGTTTAGCCAGACCATCGTAGAGAAACAGTGACGGTATAAAAATTAAATCGACAGTTCGGTATAAAATTAAATCGATGAACATATCCAGGCCTAGGTCCAACAACATAAAGTCAATTACAATTACTTTTCATTTCAATTACAATCACACTTTGAATTATATTATCAGCAACAATTAAACCAGTTAAATTACAAATACAACTAAAGATGCATTATGCAGGAATTTTTTATTTACAAAGTTTATTTAATATTTGTTAAATACATGACATGCATGTTGCTGACTTGCTGTGTTGGAATATTGGCAGAGGAAGACAAAATCACCGTTGTAACGTCTTTCTTGTGACCGCTCCATCTATGAAGTATTGCACCTTCCTTGAAGTTAAATAGTGCCACGGTCTAAAATTAAATACGAAGAATAAATGTGATTATGCAGAACCATAGCATCCACTAATCTGTTGCTTGGATAATATCAATTATGAATATAAAAATATTGTTTGGATAACATTTAAAGGTGCTTCCTCAATTTTATATTTTTGCTAATCTCATTTCAAATTAATTTTTTGCGAAAAACCAAACCTACCTAGTATCCACTGCAACATGCTAGCTCGTTTGTGCAACTTTTGTATGTAGTTTTTTGTGAAATCATCAGACAAACTATTAAATTACTTGATGCTTGTCCAAGCATTAAGTGAAGTGAAAATCAAAATGCTGAAAAATCATGATTTTCTTCCTTGGTGAAATTTCATAACTTGTCATGTGATCAGCAAGAGGATGGATGTCAAGCCAACATGTCAAGCAAGAGGATGGATGTCAAGCCCATGATCAGCCTTGACACATAGCGTGTTTACCATTTTGGATATCCACTATTTTGACCCTTACCAAGTCTAATGACTGAAGTCAATTCTTTTGATGATTTGACAAAAATGGGCATTTTTAAATTAAACCGATTGCGAATATTACATAAATTATTCACACATTACATATTTCAGCACCAATGAACCATATATGCAATAGGCTAAATCAGATGTGGAAACACTGGCAGTTTTGAATACTCAAAGCAAGTATATTGCCATACTTCTATTATCACAATGTCGGTATCCTCATTTCAAAATTGACGCCAAGGCAATGTTTTCATCATGACAATAGCTATTGAGACTACTACATCTACTCGAACAGGAGAAACTTGTGCTTATATAATAACATAATTGGAAACTAATATCTAAAATTAAATAATTTTTTATATGAAAGTGCAGTGATAATTATGTGCTTGTTGTACACCAAGAAAAGTTAAATGCTATAAACGTTTGCACTTTTGTAAGGAGACACTTTTTGTGGAGATTTAATCTCGCAGATTTGTTCTATTAAATCCTAACTGGGAGGACACTAAACGAGGGAGTTTTTTGCAATGAAATAGTTTCGCATTGCAATTTTGTGGAAAATATCAAATAGAACATTATTATTATACATGTGTCATGTATAAATTAATTCCTAACACATTATTACTATTAGTGAGTAAACATATATGGGTGCCACTGTCATATCATACAGTGTATAAGGAATGAATAACTTTATCTCACCTATAAAGACTACTTATGGGCTATGCCTACAGTAAGAAGAGTGGTAACTAAATTTCATTCTGATAAAGTCAAAATGCTTGCATATCTATAATAACAGGCTAAACTAGTACACTCACAAATGAAGTCAAAATGAAATGGGGTCTCACCTTGTCCTGGCTACCAGATGCACATATTCCTGGCCCAACTGCTGTGACAGTTGTAACAGGCTCCATATGCACAGGGGAAAATAAGTGGAATTGTTCGTCCTCACCATCACCTCCACTGTGGGCCAAGTAAGCATCTCTGTGTGGCACACAAGCATGACCAGTTGGCTTAGAAACAATTCTGACATAAATCAAATTACTTGATTAAATTTTTACTTGATGTGTTCTTTACCTTTCAGATTTTTGCAACTGATATTTGCTGATATTATATATTAGTTTTAGGAAAGTAGGAATATGTTACTTGGATTCAATGTTGCATCGCCATGCATAGCAACAGCATAATAAAAAGAGATAGACCCATAAATTAATATGGAGCACAACACTGCATCATATATATCACTGACCACTGATTTGAAATACTAACCAATCCAAATTTGTGGTCATATGAATCATGATTATATGCGTATGGATCGACTGAGACCAGTGTCAAGAACCATGTCCATGGTCTTACATTGTCCCCAGTTTTAGATTGAGACCAGTGACAAATTTATGTTTGATGTAATACTCCCTTTACTGCTGTTCACAACTAAACTGGGATTGGTGCGGTGGGTGTCGGAGGGTTCAGCCCATAACGGGTTTGGCCCCAAGGGACGAACCATCCAAAGACGCAAACGGTGAACCGTGAAGTGTTTTCACATGGGCCGCTCGCATGGGCCGCTCATATGCAACCGGTGCCAGCGGCACCCAGTAAGGTCATGAACAAATACAACTCGAGGTAGCCTTTATTCCAAATCACGCCGTGGGCCGAAACAACTATTCTTAGAATTCCGCTACTAACGTGGGACAACAGAGCTGAAAACTTTAATGACACCTGCTCTTTGCAACTTGTAATATGCTCAATTGACTTAAGACAATACAACATCAACTAATTATTACTTTTACACATGGACTTTCCCTTAGACATTAATTACTTCAATTTGGATAATTATGTTATTATGTCAACCGCTTTCCGTTATTTTATTTATATTGCACCATCATTCTAAAAATAGTTCTCGATTATTATTATTATTATATTAGGGTGTGAGCGTATGTTTCTGTGTGCAATCTTAATTTCCTCTCTTATCGATGCATGTCGTGGGTCGAAACGACTATTCTTAGATTTCCTCCGCTTAGATTTCCGCTACTAGAGTGGGCTGAATCGACCGTCGTTGAATTTAATAGCGACAGTGAAGTGGGCCGAATCGACTAGTCCGAACCATCCGTCGGCGTGGGCCGAACACGTCATGGGCCGAACCATCCGGGACACGGTGCGGTGACGTCAATATGAGTCAGAAGAAAAATAAGTGATCAAAGCCAAAGGCAAAGCAAAGGTAACAACTATAAATAAGTGATCAAAGCAAAGGTGGTCCAAAACGAAGACAATAAAACAAAAGTGAATAAAAACAAAGGGTGCAACTACATATAGAAACTTGTCAACTTTAGTTTATGTGGACACAATTGGGTTGCATTTGCACAGTTATACACAGGAAGGCTGCTGTTGCCTGGTACTAAATGGTTGCGATGGGCGATAATATAATAAGCTATCTAAAACTCCGACATTTTATTCGAACAGTTATACACATATAAATTTATTAAATATACCTATGTTGAATGGTCGTACCTGGTGTTTGTTTCTTTGGCTTTTCCAACAAGCTTCCCAATAACGCCAGAAAAACATCCGCTCATTTTAACCAGCTGCTTTTCGTTGGTAGCCTGACGCCGTCTTCTGGCGAGGTTAAAGGTTATACTACATCGCCAAATCATGTGACAGGATAGCGGTGGTTGAGTTTTGTAAGTTTTATGATGTTATGGTAAGTATTAACTCAAAGTAATCCTTTAAACTAATTATTGTCAGTGTATTTGACGAATGGCAGGGCCTGCAATAGCATGACACCGACGTTTTATGCTAGGTCACTATGTCTACGGGGATGTTTTTAAACGGTAATTACTGTTTTGACAATCTTTACACTTTCACTTGCAGGTTAATCATTTAATGGGTTATTTGAGGCCATCGGCCTTTGTTGGTACCCATATCCTAGGCTATTAATAGAAGTAGAACTTATTTAATTTGATTCTTGACCACATCTACTGTCCACTTTGGACAAATACCAAGACCATCACGGCAGTTAAGAGAAAGTCCGAGGCATACACGCTATACCATGAGATCAGAAATTAATAGTACTATACTATAGTGAGTATCGAAGAGCATCAAACAGAGTCAATACAGAGGTGAGGAAGGCAGTCCGAGATTTCGAAAGACAGATAGCCAGGGAAGCTAAGGCCAATCCCAAAGCTTTCTACAAGTATGCTAGGTCAAAGATGAAGACTTGTTCAGCAGTGGCAGATCTTGAGCGTCTGGATGGGACAATGACTGAGACTGATGTTGACAAAGCCGAAGTACTCAATACCTTTTTCACAAGTGTCTTCACCCTAGAAAGCCTTGAGAACATCCTCACATTTGAGAATAGACTGCACAACACAGTGTTGACTGACTTCCTGATCACAAACGAGGAAGTCAAGAAGATTTTGAAGACACTATATAAGACTACAAAACCACCAGGACCGGATGGGCTCCATCCACATCTTCTGGTTGAATGGACTGATGAGTTAGTAGAACCTTTCCAAAATATATTCACCAAATCACTTGCTGAGGGGACTTTACCACAGAACTGGAAAGAGGGAAACATCACCCCAATATTTAAGAAGGGCCAGAAACACTTGCCAGGAAACTACCGCCCTGTGAGTCTCACTTCTGTAGCCTGCAAAATGATGGAGAAGTTGGTTAGAAACAAAGTGATGGTGCACATGACAAGAAACAACCTACTGTCAAATCTTCAGCATGGCTTTGTGCATGGACGCTCATGCACTAGACAGCTACTTGAGGTCCTTGATAAATGGATGGAAGCCATAGAGCAGAGAGATAGTGTGGATGCAATTTACCTTGATTTTGCCAAAGCATTCAACACAGTCCCACAACAGAGGCTGCTAGTTAAGTTGGCAGGATACGGGATAGATGGCAAGGTGTTGCAATGGATTGCAGCCTTCCTGGAGGGACGACGCCAACGTGTTCTCGTCAATTGTAGCAAATCATCATGGTCTCCCGTCACGAGCGGCATTCCGCAAGGAAGCGTACTTGGGCCAATGCTTTTTGTCTGCTACATTAACGACATGCTTGATGTGGTAGACTCACCTATTCACATGTTCGCTGATGATACCAATTAAGATATTCTGACAATTGATTGCTCAATCTGACCAAGTAACATTACAGATAGACCTTAGACAACTAGAAGCATGGACTAGAAAGTGGCAGCTTCGTTTCAATGAGGAGAAATGCAAAGTTGTGCATCTGGAACAATACAACCACCACTACGACTATACTATAACCAGTGGTGGAAAAGATACCACCTTGGATGAGACCACAAATGAGAGAGACTTGGGGGTGCAAATATACCGTGATCTCAAGTTTGATCAACAAGTGGAGATGGTAGCAAACAAAGCCAACAAAATACTAGGCCTATAAGAAGATCATTTACATACCTGGATGGACCAACCATGAAAAAACTATACACGAGCCTGGACAGACCTATTCTAGAATATGGCAATGTAGTCTGGGCCCCAACACTCAAGAGAGACCAACAGATGATTGAGAACATTCAGCGATGAACAACGAAGCTAGTCCCAGAACTGAAGAACCTCGAATATGGTGACAGACTCAGGGCGCTTAAGGTCCCAAGCCTCTACTATAGAAGAGCAAGAGGAGACATGATTGAAACGTACAAATATCTCCATGGAATCTATAAAGTTGATAGAATGCCACTTGAGCTGGACAACAATACGGCAACCAGGGGACACAGCCTGAAACTCAAGAAGGAACGCATGACTGCAAGACAACGAAAGCATTACTTCAGGCACAGGGTAGTAAACCGGTGGAACACCCTCACAGAGTATGTAGTTTCAGCGCCCTCATTAAATATTTTCAAATCAAGACTAGACAAATTCTGGTGCGCTTACAGTTTTGAACAAAATGACAACTTTCCACCCATACGCACAAACAATTGTCAAGACCAGCTAAAAGGCTACTAGCTGAAGAGGATGTATGTAGGTATTTATGTATGTATCTATGTTAGCCCCAGAAGGGGCTGTTTGGAGTAAACATGCTGAGTACTTGAATAACATAATTATTGTGTGTCATGTGCAGAACTTACATTTAGCAATAACCTTACCTTAACTTAAGATACCCTAAGATGGTTCTGATCGGAGGATTCTAGTGGCTCCTCAATGATCAGATCTTCTTCATCTATTAATAGTTTAAGAATTCCGGTTCCTGTTTTTAATGGTGCTTCGAAATTACACAGAATTTCATGATTGGACTAGAATTGGTCCAGGCGGTTTTTAAAAGTATTTAAAGATTTTGCTTGAACGACTGTTCCTGGGAGGGAATTCCAAGGTTCAGTCACTCTGATTGGAAAAGCATTTTTTCTTATATTTGTTTTTGATCTTTGAGTAAATAATTTTAGAGTGTGCCCTCTATTTCCTGTCCTGAAGGATACATCCTCGCATTTAAGAGTTTAGGTGAAGATTCAATGTCATATAGATTATGTATAATTTTAAAAACTTCAATCATATTGCCTCGTAGACGTATATATGATAATGAGGGAAGTTTTAATAATTTTAATCTTTCTATATAAGTTTCTCATCCCTGGCAATTCTTTTGTTACTCTTCTTTGGATGTTTTCTATTGCAATAATATGTTTTTTTTTGTAAGGATACCATACTGCTATTGCATAGTCAAGATGTGTTCTTACCATTGTTTTATACAATGGCAAGAACGTATTTTTTTCAAGAAATTGAAAAGTTCTGCGAATTATTTTTTTCATCTTTGTTGCTTTGTTTACTGTTTGGTTAATGTGGTCATCAAATGATAGCTTTGTGTCTATAATAACCCCTAAGCCATTTTGTTTTTCAATTGTTTCGAGCAGATATATGGAGTTGTTAAGTGTCACAGAACATCTGACTTCTCCAATGTTATTATTTCCAATAGTCATGTGTTTACATTTGCTTGAATGAAATTTTAGTAACCATTTGTTGCTCCACTGCTCTAAGGTATTTAGGTCATCTTGTAAAGTGCCCTGGTAATTTTTATCAGTAATAGTTCTAAATATCTTGATGTCATCTGCAAATAGAAATGTATCAGACTTAGTTCTGGTAGGTCGTTTATGTATAGTACAAAAAATAACGGTCCTATAACCGAACCCTGGGGTATCCCATAAGTTACATTGTGCCATTTCGAATCTTTACCATTTACAGCCATCTTTTGTTTTCTGTCTGTAAGAAATGCTTCTATCCAATTTATTAATTCATTTCTAATGTTGTAGCTATCCAATTTATTTATTAACCTCTTATGTAGTACTGTGTCAAAAGCTTTTTGGAAGTCTATATAAATGACATTTTCCATTGTCGAGTCCCAAGGTCCAGTTATCTAAAACGTTTATAAGTTGGAGGACTGTATAAAACCATTTTGTTTTTGGCTAAATAGACAGTTTTCCTTCATATATTAAAAAATATGGTTTCTAATGATCCTTTACATGCATTTACCGGGATACATAGAATACTTGTAATGCTTACTGGGTGGTAGTTGCTTGCTAATGACTTGTTTCCTTTTTTCTAAATAGCTGAAATTTTCCCTTCTTTCGAATATTTCCAATTTATGTCAGGGAGGTTGAAATCTCCTACAGTTATAATGTGTGAGTAATTTAACTGTGATGTTGTTTTAATCATATTTATAAGTTCTTCATTGTTTTCATCTGACCCAGCATCACTTCTGTAAATACATCCAAAGAGAAGTTTTCTTTTATTTGTAAGTTTTAATTCTACAAATAGACATTCCTTGAGTGACGTGTAACAATGTGCTTGTTTTGTTTCACAAGTCTTTTGTTTTCCGTATATATAACTGATCAAAACATAATGACAAATCATATATGTTGCCATTTGATTTGCTGTTGTATCCTTTTAATAATGCTACTTTAAATAAGTTACAGCCAGGTACATGTATTTTGTGTAAAAACCCTTAATAAAGTTGTGTTCCCAGTTATATTAGTAACTTATGTCTTTATAAACACAAACAATAATATTATCTTAAAAAACTTAAATTTGCTCTCCTCTTAACTTCCTTGTCTATAGGGTTGCTAAACTATTTTCTTAATACCTGTAGAACAGTATCTCCAATTTGTTTGTTTACATCCAAGTTCCCATGTACTGAGTGTACAAATTTACATTTCCCAAAATTGGTGCATTTGTTGTTGATGGTGGATGTGCCCGCAGGCCAGGGCTGGGTCCAATTATGTAATTGTAATTGATTACAGCAAAATTGTGTAATTGTAATTGTTATTGATTATGGTTTCAAAATGTTGCTGTAATTGTTATATTTTGTATAATTGAAAATTTATTTCAATTACAATCAATTACAGTACGTTTTATATCACAAACTACCTGAACGAATTGTCACTAAAATATAATTTAAGTCTCACATGAGTTGAAAATCAAGACTAATAATAACACTTGCTTATATATTTCAGTCACAGTATTCACTGTCTGGTGGGTACTGTTCCATGGTGCTAGTGGTGGGTAGCCTTAGCGATTAGCCTTTTCAGTAAGTTGGTAACAGCCAGGAAGCAATAAACAATGCACAGACATTGTCAGACAAAGGCTAAGCTGGTATTCAAACAACATGGAAAGACATGTAGCCTGATATTGTTTCAGAAAATATCAGCTCTGTGAAACATTGCAGAGTTAGCAAGCCAATTACACCCCTTGTGTTGTGGAGGATTGGAGACAGGTCAGGTGGCAAGGACCGGTTATATGGCCTCTCTCCCCATTCCCAACACAAAGCAAAGGGCTGACCAATTAAGAATGTTAGCTTAGAACAGGAGTATTTTCCAAAGAAAAATGTAAGAAATGCACACAGATAAATGTCTATAAAACTAGAAAGGATGCTTAGAGAAGAACTACAAATAAATATTGTATTATGGCCTGTGGGATTTTGTCCAATTTTCACATTTTTGTATTTTGTCCTGTGGGGTTTTGTTCACTTTTCATATTTTGTGATTTTGTCTGTAAGGAAAATGTCCTGTAGGATTATGTCTGGATACTGCATTGTATTTTGATATAACGAAATATGTTTTAAACTGCTATCTTTTTATTTAGTATAATTCAAAGTCACAATTCAACAAAATGTACAAACATTACCGTTATATTTGTTTATCAATCATGTACAAAATATTGAAATTCAGCAAAACGTGCAAAAACACATAATTAACAAACGCTGAATATATTTGGTTCCGCATAATGTAATTGTAATTGAAATTGAAACAGTGTAATTGTAATTGATTTGGACAATTATGATTGTAATTGAAATTAAAAATTAAATGTAATTGTAATTGATATAATTTTGTGTTATTGGACCCAACCCTGCCGCAGGCCCCTGGATTTATTACCGGACCCCCACTAGTTCTGAACCTCAGGTGTCCGACTGGCTCCTAAAATTTGGCAAAAACTGCGATATCATATCCCTTATTTTACGAATCCACCCCAGTTTTGGTGGCGGGCCTCTAGATTCTGAAAAGTGGGGGTCCTGTTGGCCCCCACTAATTTTATGCTAAATTCTATCCCTGCATATATATATATATATATATATATATATATATATATATATATATATATATATATATATAATACATATGTGTGTGTGTATGTGTGTGTGTATGTATATGTATGTATATGTGTCAGGTGGGAACACATTTTTAAACGGCAGACAGCAAACATATATTATGGCTTTTTTTTCGTGAAAACCGCTTTGGGCCCCCAGTTTTGGTGGCAAACCCCTAAATTCTGGAAAGTGGGGGTCTATCTGGCCCCCAGTAATTTTAGGCTAAATTATATCCCTGTTGATTGTACATTGTTCAAAAGTGTTGATATTTCACTGTTGTTTCCTATACAATGCACCAGACAATGCAGGAAGCAAATTGTTAAACACCACAAAACCAAAACAGATAGAAGTAAACAGAAATTAATCTTTTCTGCAATATTTGTTTCTACAAGACCGAGTCGTCAGATGTTGGTGCCTGGTTAGGCAAGGAGAAGTCCTTCTGTCAGATCCAGTCAACATAAGCAGATTTGATATGATGCAATCACAAGCAACAAGACAAAGAAAACATTTGTACGTAAGTTTTGAAATTATGAGATACATCCCAGACTACCTATCTAGGTCAAGCCACACAAGACTGTTACGTAGACAGTTAATTTAACATGGATATATATGTATTATGTGAGGTCAAATAAAGCATTTCTTCTTCTAATTATTTTTCACAGATAGAATTGTGTTGTAGGACAAACTCTATAAGTCCAAGTCATGTGTCCAGTTCCAGTAGTATGTGTTTTTCCAGACTTCCTGGTTCTTCAAAACAGTTCAGATGGCATATGGACAGGTCCAGATGAGATATAGAAGCCATTGCATGCTTTATTGATAGACTGTCTCCAAAGGTACAAAATCTAAAGTTTTTATCTGAAAAACATGTTACAACTATCTATTCTAACATCATGACCACTGAAATTAAAAAAATCTTTTTGACACTTTTCTTGTTTTAAAACCCTTTTTATGAAAACCTAATCTACATAGTTTGGGAAGATTGGTCAGGCAGTGTATATATATCAGTCTTGACAAGTAAATCATATTGTGTTATATTACTTTTCCACATCAGTGTGCATTCTGTGGTTGATGCATGTAGGGTTTAGTGAAACTATCATTGGTTTATTTAGCACTATTTGGAGTTATTTAAATAGTTACAAGGTGCTGTTAGTGTTAATGTAAGAGTTCCATAGGGTTTGATTACTGCTTAGCTTACAAACATCTGTTTATATTATTGTTAGAGCTGCTAGAATATAATGTTTCTTGTAGTTTTATCTGTTATCATTAAAGGTATATTCAGATGTTGTCTTATGTTTGTGCCTTGGCAGGGAGAGGAAGATGGAGCAGGATGTTACAACTGAACACGCCATCGCCAGGGGTAACAGGGAACCCAGTGGAGCATATAGTGTCTACGTGCTCGTACTGCTCACTGTGACATACCTTCTCAATCAGCTTGACCGCTTCATGCTGTCTGTGGTCACTCGACCCATGGCCCAAGACATCCATTATGGTGATCTTGGCTGTGTTCCAAACAGTTCCTACCACACCAAGGTGATGGATCACACAACTTGCAATGCCACTGACAAGTTGTTGTAAGTCGGCTGATAGCACTGTGTTAGAGAATCCGTTAGTCTCTTACTTTTTGATACCATAATTAATTTTTCTTTTTACACTATGTAAATGCCACCCTTATTTTGTATAGCAGATATTTTGTCCGCTTTACAATTCTATAAAAAAAATGTAGGAATATGCATATATGTGCACACGCATGCACACACGCATGCATGCACACATTCACTGAGTCAGATACACAACTGTTGTCAATTAATTTATTTTTGTTGTTCGGGGAATACATTAAGTTTTAAAATGTGCAGTATAAGACCGGCTGTTTTGTGTCCAGTTTGGTATCACTATGTTAATTGCATGGACTTTATGTAAATTATTAAATGTGCAGTGGGTATTTGACAATCTGAACTCATTTTGCATACTTTGAGTTTGAATTGAGTCTCTTGGCTAACCACAACTAAAATGGTGTGAAAAAGCATAACAAATGGTATTATAAAAATATTGACTGGAAAATAATGAATATTATGACAAAGCAGATATTGTCAATCGACAGGATGGTGGTTCGATTCAGTTCCGTTTTGAAGTTTGGGCAATTTCGTTCACTCATATTTACCTGTTTCTTTTTTGGTCCCTTCTCCCTGGTGTTTATGCCAGGGGAAGTAAAAAGGCACATGAGAGGCACCGAACACTGCGAACAGGCAGTGTGTACAATAGTAATGCAGTAGCTGACCCCGTACAGGTGTCTGAAGCTATATGGATGGTATACTAAATACCAGGGGGTACACATTTACACTTTGTGTCACCTGGGAATAATATTCCATTCAAACATAGATACGCCAAACATGACTACTTCTTCAACACTTTCCTGTTACGTTATTTTCTTCCAAAAGGTATCACTTTGTTTCAGTAATTTTGTTTCCAACTTTGCCAATCACCACAGCTCAATGACTCTAATCTGAACGTAGGATGGGTGCTGCTTTTGTGGCTGTGTAAAAACATCCTACAATTGACAGTGATGCTGTGAGCCGCGGCCGAGTATTACATTTAGACTCCAACAAATGGAGAGTGCATATAAGTTAAAACTAGCATAGAACAGTGATAGTGATGCATCCCTTGTCTGTCCCACAGATGCCTGGCCATTACAGACACTAGCGGTGGTCACAGGTGTGAGTGGAACTACACTGGTCAGGGGCTGCAGTACCAACTTCTTGCCGGGCCAGTCTTCATCATTGTCTACACAGTCTCTGGTGTCCTGGTGAGCTTCGCTGCAAATGTGTACAATCGCAAGGTGTTGCTAGCGGTCAGTCTCATGTTCTGGTCACTTATGACTGTCCTGACTGCCGAGGTGACCGCCTACTGGCAACTGGTTCTTCTTCGGCTTGGACTAGGCATTGGGTGCGTGCAGTGTCGTTATAATAAAATAATAATAATTTATTTCTTGCAATCATGAGATTGAATACAAGTGCAAATTAAAAATATGCATTTGCTATATATTTTAAAGAAACTAAAGAACAATGTATGTATCACAAAATTATTACTGTAAAAAAGATACACATAAAACAGTTATTAAGATGTATGACTTAATATAGTATTATCAACATTATAAGAAACTAAGAAAACATATATATCTTAATATATAAACCAAAGCGTCTGTCTGTCTGTCTGTTTGTGGGCGGGTCGGATGTCGAACCATCCCCACATGGCCCCCCCAAATTTCGAAAAGGTTGTAGCAGAAGTTGCGACTGTGGAATTAGTTTGTTTTCCATGTCATCATAAAGATAATAAATATGCATACACTATTGCCGCTGTATGTATTTAGCAATTTTTAATACTTTTCAAGTTATTGGAGTTTGTTTGGTTAGAAAATATCTATACATAGCATAACAAATCTACACTGGCCACACTAACATTGTACTGTATCTATGCAGAGAAGCCACTTCATGAAAGACTTGCTACATTACACTTTACAGTAACATTGTACTGTATCTATGCAGAGAAACCACTTCATGAAAGGCTTGCTACATTACACTTTACAGTAACATTGTAGCACTGTCCGTAGTGGCCACTTATATAATAATATAGAAAATACCTATGACTGCCTTTTCTCTGCGTGCAACACTGGGTAATTCAGCTAGTATATCATAAAAGGATTACTAGGGAAAGGTACACATCAAACAATTATTAATTATAATGACAATATAGTATTATCTACATAATAAAATAATAATGACACTGAACACACACATGCACACGTACGCACATACACACGAAATAGTAACTGCTACTGGTTAAACAGCCACCAGTTGATGAAAGAGTTCTTTGCCATGTTTTTACTTGGGGTGACGGGTAATGGGTACAGCATGGCATATTACATGCGGCAACCCTTGCAGTTGGAAGCAGTCTGTGCATTTTGTGCTGTGGCTGTTTGATCTGTTTAATGAATAGGAAACTTATACAGGTTTTTATAATAATAAGCAGTTGGCACCGTTTGTCATTTATACTGTTTTAGATATTATGTTATATTGCACAATTTGAACATAGTGGTCACATTTTCTCAATGCATGTGCATATGTTCTGCAGTAACTTAATTTTTTATCAACCACTGTTACTGGGTGCATGATTACTGACTAGTAATATCCATCTATGGACCTGTGCATTGTAGAGAGGCTGGATGTACACCATTTGCAGCATCCCTATTGGCTGACTATTTTGACGAGGGTTGGCGAGCCTCGGCCATGGGGGTGTACAATTGGGGTATCTATGTTGGCTTCAGTCTCACCTATGCAATCGGCAACTTTGTTACTGATGCCAACCTTTTTGGACAGGTGAGTGACTACTCACAATATTGTATCATTATTGGGGCATCTTCAAAATTAATTGATCGTTTTTTGTAATTATAACCATTGCCTGGTGTCAAGCATTGAATAACATGCAATACCTTCTATTCTATACAAACTGGATATAAAGAGAACAATTGCCTTTGAGATGAAATGCTACTGCAAGATACTGCGCATGCCCTGTATAATGCACCATACCAATGTACTGAGTGAACTACATATACCAAAACAATGGTTGTGTTATTGTGTCAAGTAACAATAAAACTGAAATAATTTGGCCATATTAAGAGGCATGATGGATTGGAAAATACAATACAAAATAGTGGCAAGGAAAAGACTACAAAATAGTGGCAGGAAAAGACAATACAAAATAGTGGCAAGGAAAAGACAATACAAAATAGTGGCAAGGAAAATACAATACAAAATAGTGGCAAGGAAAAGACAATACAAAATAGTGGCAAGGAAAAGACAATACAAAATAGTGGCAAGGAAAAGACAATACAAAATAGTGGCAAGGAAAAGACAATGATGGGCGAAGAAGAACACATGTTTTCAGAACAACAGTGGCAGGTGAACAGCTGAAGAAAGACAAATCTCGCAAAACAATTTGGACAATAAATTCCTGAACAGGACGTAGATTGAAGGTGTTAGTGTTGACTGTTGTACCGATACGAGGTACAGTTTGACTGTTGTACCGATACGAGGTACAGTTTGACTGTTGTACCGATAAGAGGTACAGTTTGACTGTTGTACCGATAAGAGGTACAGTTTGACTGTTGTACCGATAAGAGGTACAGTTTGACTGTTGTACCGATAAGAGGTACAGTTTGACTGTTGTACCGATAAGAGGTACAGTTTGACTGTTGTACCGATAAGAGGTACAGTTTGACTGTTGTACCGATACGAGGTACAGTTTGACTGTTGTACCGATACGAGGTACAGTTTGACTGTTGTACCGATACGAGGTACAGTTTGACTGTTGTACCGATACGAGGTACAGTTTGACTGTTGTACCGATAAGAGGTACAGTTTGACTGTTGTACCGATAAGAGGTACAGTTTGACTGTTGTACCGATAAGAGGTACAGTTTGACTGTTGTACCGATAAGAGGTACAGTTTGACTGTTGTACCGATAAGAGGTACAGTTTGACTGTTGTACCGATAAGAGGTACAGTTTGACTGTTGTACCGATAAGAGGTACAGTTTGACTGTTGTACCGATAAGAGGTACAGTTTGACTGTTGTACCGATAAGAGGTACAGTTTGACTGTTGTACCGATAAGAGGTACAGTTTGACTGTTGTACCGATAAGAGGTACAGTTTGACATTTTCTAGTGACAAGTTCAGTCAAGGATATTTTCTGGCAGACTCGTAACAGAGTGATAGATGACATTTGCATAAATGATCTTACTGTTTGCTTGCTTGATAGCTGTACACATTTATGGCATCTGTAGGGATGGCGATGGGCATTCTACATCAGTGGCTGGCCAGGCATTTTACTGGGACTTATCATCTTGTATTCACTGCACGAGCCAAGCAGAAGAACGTTGAAGCGAGACCAAAATGCGTACAGGAAGACATGGTGCAGTAGACAGGAGTGGTTACGCTGTTGTCGCAGACTCAAGGACATTCTGCAGCCGTTCCTCCAACCGTCAGTCCTACTGCTCTGTGTCGCTGGCAGTGTCAGGAACGCTGGTATGAATTAAGACACTTTATGAACATGTATTTTAGTTATTTATTTACTAAGATTATTTATTTATTATAATTATTTATTATATTTATTTATTTATCTCAAGTGATCGAATCCTCTACTTTTTATTATATACTTTAACTATAATATTTATTTATTTATTATTTTATGATTGCATGTATGTGCCTATGAGTGGGCTGCTCCCAGATATATGGCGCTTTGTAAATTTTAGTAATAATACTATTAAAATAACAACACTTTAACTCTTTCAAATTCAAGGGTTGTCTTCGATTTATTTTCATATCATCAGCTCGTTGAAAAATCTCTAAATTCAACTATGTGATACACAGATCGCAAAAAACTTTACTAATAATACTGATTGAGGATTGGTGTATAGTACATTGAAATTGAACACAAGCTACAAATGAGGTGTTTATTTGCAAAATGCATGATATCCATTTTGTGTGTTTTGAGATAAATCTTGTTTTGTGTCGCACATGCGATTGGAAACCGCTATTTCATCAGTCCACAGCATCATGTATAATGTGTTATTCTGCAACATTTTTTACCTTTCCTAACTCAATTTCTTTGATTTTGGCATTTTGCAAGTAAACATGTCACTTCCGTGACATTTCGCCTCTATTTTGACTTCAGAAACTCTTCATTTAAATGGTGATAAACATACTAGTTCAGTAATCACTCACTCAATATGCATACCTAATGAAAAACATCTTGCAATGTTCCAAATGGCCCATTTTAATTCTTGGTCAGAACAACTGATATTGTTACATTTGAGAGTTGTGCCTTCATTGAAAACTACAAACTTGACAGCCCAGCTGTTTCTGTCTCACTGACATGCTCTCTGTGTGTGTGTTTGTTGCAGCTGGCTACGTGTGGGCCTATAACACTCAGCTGTACTACCAGACTATAGGAGAGAGCACTGCAACTATTGGTTCCTATATGTCGTGGATCCCACTACTAGGTGGCAGCATCGGTGTCGTTCTTGGTGGATTCATTTCTGACAGGCTCGTCAGGCGAATTGGCCCACGAGGGCGCCTTCTGGTGCTAATAGTCAGCCAGGTATATAGCTATGCTGATGACCTTTTTACACTTAGTTGGTGGGAATAGGGAAGTGGTTTCAATACGGTTGCCCAGTGTTGGAGTTGTGGTATAGCATATTATAAAATTAATGTATGTGTATTTTATTTTAACTCAACATTGTGTTGTAGAAATACCACAGGTTCTTATTATATTCACCAGGTGGCAGCAGTGCCGTTTGTGTCAGGGGCTCTATACTTGGATCCACCATATGGATACTTCTCCCTCCTTCCAGGCTATATTATAGGTGAGTGATACACTTCAGGGTGTTGTATTTTTAAAGGTGTTAACTGTTAGCAAGGCTGGGTTTTTAATGGCCAACACCTGTCTGCTGGGAAGTTGAGAAAAACTTTAAAAAAATTTTTTTTACCATTTTTGGGATAAAACATGACAGAAACTGGTGGACACCCTACAAACGTGGAAAACATGCTGGCAAAGTAGACAAAACCCCACGAGGATGATGGCAATAGTATTCATTCATTAAAATACCAATGAACATTTTAGTCACTGCCTTCCGTTTTTCCTACAGCCTGTTATAAGACATCATTATTATATTGTTGCATGTGTTTGTAGGTGAGATGTGGGTGGGGATCACACTGGCAGTGTTGGTGGAGCTAGTGCCGCCCAGCCTCCGTACCTCCACCATTGCATTCTATCTCTTCATTATCTCCAACGTGGGTGGCAACGTGCCACTACTTGTGCCAGTCCTCAAGACAGCGTTCATCAACAGTGGACTCGACGCAGGTCACAGTCTCAGAGGTGTGTGTTAGCCAAGCAGTAGTGTCATTCCTCTTTGACAGTGTACAACTCAGCCACATTGTTCTTCCTTGTATTTCCTTTTAAACTGCTTCAGATGTTGCCCTTTTCAGTTGCTCCCAATCAGCAGCCTTTTCCCTCCACTTGTCATCCTGCTCTGCCCTCCATCCCTCCTAACGCAGTCTTCCTATCTGAATTGTAATCTGTTCCCTTTTCCTACAGGTTCACTGTTTCATTGCTTTCACTCTCTTTGGCAGTCAGTCCTCTATCCACACCAAGTGACCTGTCTAGATCATCCGGCTTCTTACTATTCTTCCCATTAAGCTGACCTCCATCAGAATTTCTTCCCTCAGGTCATTCCTCCTTCTATCCACCTTCTTTCCTCCTGTCATTCTCATGATGCAGTTCTCGCAAACTTGGCTTGTATAGTTTCTGACCTATTCAACAGTGCTTTCCATAACATTTTCTCATACTTCATCACTATAAATATATGGTGATCAGATAGGGAATTTGTCATCTTATGTTCTTCTATTACAGTTACTCATCTCAATGCTGGGTCTTGCTTGCTTGACTATACATAAAAATTATCTTTCATTTCTCAAGAAAAATGCATTGACCATTTCAAGCAGCACTTATTCTTTTAGTTAGTGTTTTGTGCAGTAATAATGTTGATGTTATCTAGTATTTTGTGATATAATATTGGTTTTAACAGTTTGAATAGTATTTTCAACATATGTTTACGAATGTGAAGTGTTTTCTATAAACAATTGCATAGTTAGCGGTGCATGATAAAGGCAAATGTATATGAGCAAATACCAAAATGTCTGGACATGATCTGCAGTCAAGAGAAAGCATACCTTTAGACTACAGGTTTATGTTTAGCTCTATACTTGCAACAGATAAAACACCTTCCTACCTACAAACCATAATTTGCTTCGTTGTGTTACTAGAACCATGCATGTGTTTTAATTGGCCTGTTCGGTTCGTTTTTGGTGCAGTGGACTCCACTTAAAAGAATCACTTCAGGCCAAACCAATTCATTGCACTTTTTGGAGAAAAAAATTTGCTCATGTTGGTGTAAAAGTGAATGTACTTCCAACAATTGAGTTCTGTTTATAATGAATTACTGCAATTTTGTAATTTTATATTCTTGAGCGACAAATTTCCTTGCATAGACGAAAATTGCAACTCAATCTAGTGAGCACTTATCTACATTGCAAAGGCTGATTCTGACTGTCTTGTGTTACAGCGGCCCTCTATATCCTCTATCCTGGCTTGTATCTGCTCGGTGCTGCCCTCTACTTCGTCGCACTCATTGTGCTTCAGTGGGCCCTAGCACAAGAAAGACGTGCTGGCTACCAACCAATTGAGGACACCACTATCAATACGTGACTGAAGATACATTGAAGCGCAACATAATTGATAGTATTACAGTGGCAGTTATAGACAGGTCTTATGTTCATTAATGTGTTATTTCAACTGTAAGTGTGTCATTACAACAGTAAGTAGGTTGTTACAATTGTAAAATGTTATTACAGTAGCAAGTATGATATTACAACCGGAATTGCTATTACAATTTTATGCTATTTCTAGAACTGTGTGTATATTGGAGCTGTTGTGTACTTGCCAGTGTAGTTTTAAACTTATTAGGATTATTCTGTTATCAAGCCAATAGCATAGATCGACACCAAAGTCATAAGTCAGGATCTCGTTTGTGTGGGCAGAATAGAATGGAATTTTTTATGTTTTTAACAGGTTGTAAAAGGAGACGCATATTCTATAATTTTTTTTTTTTAAGCAAAATATTATTTCTACATTTCTTGATTGAATTTACGTTATTGCTTACCATGTAGGAATGTAATGAGAAAATATTCTTATCTTAGCAGGGATTAATTCTATGAGGTTGTCCATACGACACATTCATGCAGACCTGTGAACATGTTCAACATATACCTGCCAGTGTTAAAACTTGTTTTTGTTAAAAACTAATAGCTATGCTATGTATGAATGTAGTGGGGTGGAGATGTGAGGAGTGAAATAACTATTAAATATCAGCCGTGGATGTGTGTTCAGTCTGGGCTATGTGAAATTTTAACAATGCTGCTGAGCCAAGGATTTGTGCTAAAAGATGTTTGCTTGTGTCACACACACACACACACACACACACACACACACACACACACACACACACACACACACACACACACACACACACACATACAAAACACACAAACGTATAGTACAGTACTGCACTGAGTTGTGGACTCGATCAATTTAGAGTGCAACAACACAATATTGTCATGTATATTCATAGACATAGCAGATCAAAATAAGATATTGGTAGGCCTACAGTATACGATGCTCTACATTATAGAAATACATGAATAGAAATACCGAATAATGTTACCATCTAATATATTTCTGACATTTTTACATTTAAAAGGCCTAATAATTTTATTACAACTCGTGCAATGCTAAGTGCAATTCTAAGTAAAAAAAAAGCGGACGTTCAGCACTGAATGGCCAGATAAGTAAATACTGCCGGGCACGGACCACAGTCAGAATCCATCCACCATTACAACGATAAAGAGTCTCAAGGAAAAAATTAATTGTGCAGTTAGGGTTTATTTGTGAGAGCAGAAATTGTGTGGATGAGAGTGTCAGGTTATATATATATAATTTTATTTGTTCTCTCCGTGTTGTTAAATGAATATCGTGTGGCCAGTTTTAGACTCTAGATTACTGTTTTTCATATTTCCTTTTTCTTAATCTAATAACTTAAAATTGAGTCATTGTTGCAATCCACGCAATCATTGGCAAGATTAACAGAATCACGTTTGTTGCGCTTTAGAGCTGTTAGAAATGACATTGTCTAATTTTAGACTGGGCTAGAGAGTGACGTTTTCTCTTGGGCTGGTTCGCGGTCCACCGTGTGGCGCCACTGTTGTGGACAAGGTGCCCATTGGGGCTTGTGGGCACGGACCACATTCAGAATCCGTCCGCCATTACAACGATAAAGAGTCCCAAGGAAAAAATTAATTGTGCAGTTAGGGTTTATTTGTGAGAGCAGAAATTGTGTGGATGAGTGAGTGGAAGTGATGTTTTTGTGCACAGTAGCATATAAGCTTTGAAATGATGCCATTTGTCAGTTGGTATACCAGTTGTGTAAGGACACAGTGGCTGTTAGACAGGATGTACTCATATTTTTGAAACGGGAATTTCATGGCAGAAATGCAGGGGCGTCATGCGTTGAAGCAATTTGTGCGAAAAGGAGGTATGTCATTTTCACGAATTTTACACACCAGGTGTCTTAGTGGGTCTGTCATTTGCTGTGAATTAAAAAAAAATGGTAGGATAAATTTTCAATGTAGGCGCAAGAACGTTATAATGGTCGTCTATGGGAAAAGTGACTGTGGTCCGTGCCCTGCCAAAACGCGACGAACAGCGAAAGGTGTGCACTTGGTTGTCCAGTAGATGGCAGCATCAACGAGAATAGCGGATGGCTGGGAAACGTTTACGGAACATTGTTGAAAGGTAGACTTTGTGTTTTGACATATTGTTTTTCTTACAAATATAGTGACATTAATAAATATAGTATGCTGGTGCTCTCAACTAGTGAATGTTGACATTATGTCGTGCATACTTATATCTACGTATCATTATGTGCCATTTTTTCTTATTTTTTACTGGGCGATATTAGGTCGGCGTATGGTTTACAGGCATAAAGTGATACCTTAACTTATGATACCTTATGACGATTCTGATCGCAGGATCCAGTTGATTCCTCCATGATCAGATCTTCAGAATCAAATATTTTTATATAATAATTTCCGGTTCCATTAGTTATTGTTAAAGGAGATTCATAGTCGTATATTATTGCCTGGGTAGACCAGAATGTGTCTAGTTTGTTTTTAAATGAGTTAATTGATCTAGCTTGTATTACAGAGTTTGGGAGACTATTCCATGGTTCAGCCACTCTAAGAGGAATGCATTTTTTCTTAAATTTATTTTTGCTCTTTGGGTAAATATTTTAAGGGAGTGTCCTCTATTTACTGATCTTAGTGTCACATCCTCCCATTTCAGGAGGTTTGGTGCAGATTCATTATCCTACAGTTCGTGCATTATTTTATAGACTTCTGTCATGTCTCCTCTTAGCCTTCGGTATGCTAATGTGGGTAGCTTCAGTAACTTTAGTCTTTCTATATATGATAAATCCCTCATACCAGGAAGTTCTTTTATGGCCCTTCTCTGGACGTTTTCTATTGCTATTTTATGTTTTATCTTATATGGATACCATACTGCTACGGCATATTCTAGGTGAGATCTAACCATTGTCTTATATAGTGGCAAGAAAGTGTGTGTGTCTAGGAATTAGAAGGTTCTTCGGATTATTTTTGTCATTTTGGTTGCTTTATTTACCACTTGGTTTATGTGATCATCAAATGACAATTTTGAATCGATAATTACACCTAAGTCAGTTTGCTTATCTGTGGTGGCTAGTGAATGTTTAACATTATTACTTGTCATGAAATATTAATTTTCACCTATATTATTTTTTCCAATTTCCATGTGTTTACATTTGCCTGGGTGGAATTTTTATAACCATTTGTCGCTCCATTGTTCTAGGATACTTAAATCTTGTTGTTGTATATCCTGATCATTTTTATTTGTTATAGCTCTAAATATCTTAATGTCATCAGCGAACAGAAATGAATTGGAATTAGTTAAATCTGGCAGGTCGTTTACGTATAGAACAAACAATAAAGGTCCTAGGACAGATCTCTACGGTATCCCTGATTTTACTTTGTGCCAGTTTGATTCTTTTCCATTTACTGCTACCTTTTGTCGTCTATTTGTGATGAATGCCTCAATCCAGTTAACTAAATCATTCCTAATGTTAAAACTTTTTAATTTACTTATTAGTCTCGTATGTGGCACGGTATCAAAAGCCTTTTGAAAATCCATATAAATAACATCTGTGTAATTACCCTTATCCATTTCTGAGGTCCATTCATCTAGTATTTTAATTAGTTGGAGAACTGTTGAACTGCCAGAGATAAAACCATATTGTTTTTGACTGAACAGACCATTGACTTTCATGTAACTGATGATGTGATTTCTAATAATTTTTTCCATGCATTTACAAACTACACTTGTTAGGCTTATTGGATGGTAATTGCAAGCTAATTTCTTGTTTCCTTTTTTATATATTGCTGATATTTTGGCATCCTTCCATTCATCAGGAATACTTGATGTTTTTATTGATGTTTCAAATATTTTTTTATAATGGGAGACATATATTTTCTGACAACTCAATTAAATTTCGTTCAAACTCCTTTCGGAGCTTTCTGGTTAAAGCTCGGATTTTATTCCTGCTTTTACAATACTCTAAATATTTTGTCCCATCCCTTGTTTCAATGTATCTTGTCCATAGTCTATTTTAACGTCTAATTAGTTTTCTGGTGTTTGCATTCAGGGGGAAATTTCCCTTTCTGTAATTTGAAACTTCTTTTTGAGGTACATATTTATCTTCTAATAATTTTAATACTGTTTTAAGGATTTCCCATTGGTCGTTAACGTTGTCTTTACAGTCTTTAAATATCTCTTCCCAATTTATATCTGAACACTCTTTCCTCATTCCTTCATAATTTGCCTTATTAAATAGCTTCCGTTTTTTTAGTGTATTTATTTGTTATAACTTTGCACAAAATATTAAATGTAATGACACAGTGGTCACTTTTACCTAGAGGGCTGAGGTACTCTATTTCCCCTATGTTGTCTTCTTCGTTTGATAAAATCAGACCTAAAAGGTTTGTGTTAGTTGTGCCTCGTCCTCTGGTGGGATTTGAGACATGTTGATACATGAATGTGTCTCTAAGGCATTCTACAAATTTAAAATTTAGGTTGCTGGGGTTAATTGATTTGGTCGTCCAATGTTTCCAGTTAATATCTGGGAGATTGAAATCTCCTGTAATTACAATGTGTGAATATTTAAGTCCTTATGTGGATCTAATTATATTTAGAAGTTCTGCGTTATTTTCTTCTGACCCCCCATCGCTCCTATATATGCATCCAAAGAGAAGTTAGGTTTTATTTTTAAGTTTAATTTCTATAAATAAGCATTCCTTGAAGGTTGAGACCAGGTTTATATTTTCTGCTTATAGGGAATTTAAGACATGTATTATAATACCCCTACCTTCATTATTTTCTATATTTTTGGAGAACAATGTATAGCCTTCTAAGGAAAATTCTGGTATGGTTACAGTGCATTTGGGGTTTTTTGGTTTTACCTCATTAACTGCTATTATGTGGGGTTTCAGTTCTTTAATTCTTTGTTCAAATTCATTTTGCTAGTTCCTTAGTTGGTCAGCATTGGTATAAAAACACAAAATGTTGCCTATGTCATTAAGATTATTTTTATTCACATTTGTTTTACCATCCGTCATTCTAGGTGGATGTGTAGTCTTTACTGGCTTTTCCTTATCTTTCTTATTTTTCTCTCCCATGGTGGTCCCCTGACTCTGTACAGGTATTTCCCCAACTTGTCTGCAGCTTCCTGCCTCTTTGCTTCTTCATAGAGCTTTTTTGATTCCTCCCTTTCTTGTTTAGTTTTTTCATTATAAATTTTTTATGTTTTTGAACTTGTCATTTTCTCTGATATGATGGAATCTTCGAAGGGTTCGTTTTTTTTCAATATGTGTTAATGTGATTGTAACCGGTCTGGGACCACTTGAAAACAAATGGTGAACCTCTTGCATAATATTAAGGATGTACCATTGCCAATTTACTATTTTGGGTAGGAGCTAGTATATAAAATATTGCTGCCAATAAATTTACCATTTGGAGATAAAAATTTAAATGGACATCATAACTGACATAACATAAGTCATCATCGTGCACAGAATTTGGGTATACCAGAATTGTTTACTTGTGTAAATGTAGACAGTCGCCTGTTGTCAGTGTTCATTCAGTTCAGGGATGGACATGACATGTTCAGGCAGTGATTGAGGTGCTCTGTGGCTCGCCTATCAGTGTTCGAAATTAAGACCTTTTTATTGGCAGCTGCCAATTCAAAATGCTTCCAGCCGATTCAGTTAGCCAAAATGCGCAAGTTATCAGCCCCATCCCGGCAGCCACAGCTGGGTCGGACTGTATTAGTGATGCATATTACAGTACCTACTGATCTATGTTTATTTCAGGAAGGTAAATCTGACTATTTCGGGCAGTTAATTGTAACTCCAGAAATGGAGAGAAGGATAATAAATCACCTGGGGTGGATTGAATTCCTCCAAAACAACTAATGGAAACACTAGAACAAATCAGTATACCACTTGCAAGAGTGTTCTACTTGTCATTAAAAGAGGGAGTTGTTCCTTTTGAATGAAAACAAGCAGATCATTATTTAAAAAGGGTTCGAGAAATAAGTCAGAGAATTACAGACCAGTGGGTTTAGCGTCAGTGATTTGTAAATTATTAAAAAAGGTTAATTAAAGACCATATGGTTAAATTCATCTCAACACGGATTCTTAAAAGCAAGGTCATACTTAACAAATATGTTATGTTTTTTGGAAGAAATCACTAAGTGGATAGATGCGGGATCGCCAGTAGATATTATCTACTTAGATTTTTAGAAAGCTTTTGACAAAGTGCCACGTCAAAGATTACTACTTAAATTAAAAGCCCATGGTATTGGGGATGGCATAATTGACTGGATGGAACAATGGCTGACCGACAGAAGACAGGGAGTTGTAGTAGATGGAGAGGTTTCAAACTAGAAATCAGTTTTGAGTGGGGTACCACAAGGATCAGTATTAGGACCTTTATTATTCTTAATATATATCAATGACTTTGACAACAATATAACAAGCAATGTTCTGAAATTTGTGGATGACACAAAAGTGTTTAGAAACTTAAGCAGGGTTGGCTTTCTTCCGGGAAGAAAGGTATTTCTTCCCTTCCGTGGGAAGAAACATGGGAAAAAAGGGAAGAAACACCTTTCTTCCCGGAAGAAATGGAAGAAACTGGGAATAAAGGTGTGTTATTCTTTATTGCATCACTGTCAGCAAATATAATATAGTTTAATACAATAAACACACAACCCCTGACAGTGTTCATAATTCAAAGTATAACATTTACAGAAGTTAAGGCCAGGTATCACCCCTAGATTTGAATAATTCACAAAAAACATGCAATTTATATTTTTTTACACCTCATAAATATCACATTATCCATCTACACACATGAGAAAAATCACAACTCAAATACTTTTATAAATACAAAAAAATTTGCATTTTACAAGCCACCTATAAGGTAAAGTTTGCCTAATTAAATATGCATAATTAAAAATAGCGATTATTTGCGATCTACTCAACCAATTTCCAAGCGGTTTTCACCAAACTTCATATGAGGTACTATAGAGCATCCTTAATAATGTTAGGAAATTTTCTTGAAAGCTCGATTTCTATTGGTTGTTTCCAGCAGAAATGTGGGCTGGGTTCCCCAATGAGCCAATCAGAGACGAGTTTATGGCTAGGCTCGGCCTCCGGATCACTTCCTGTTCTATCTGCACGAGGAGCAGAGCTGTGAAAAATTTGTTATTGTACTGCTCATTTCTGCCTTATTAGACTTGATACATCGAACATTCAACCAAGAATTTTGCATGAGATTGTGAAGCATCGTCAGGTATGTATATAGGGTACTTTGGTTATAAGAAAAAAACACATTATTAAACTTGAAAACAAACACAGTGGCTGATTGTGTGACGCCACCGGCGAGATCCAGCCTGGTACTAAAGACAAGTGGCTGATTCTCGCAATGTTTAAAATACTGAATACACTCTACCAACACTGATGAATATTATTAGTTGTGCATATAATATGGTTCGGTTTCTGACATAACTATCACTGTGCATACAAATATTTTGTGAGTTGATATTTCTATGCTATTTGAAGCATTTCAGTAACCAGAGGCAGAACCAGAGTGTTCAGTAGATTCCTATTTCAGGATCATGTATTTCACTATTTGTCATGTTACATGTAGGTCCCAGTTTCAATTTGCTTAAATGCAAGTGTACACTGACTACAACTGTAGGCATCCTTTATATTTAGGTACTATATTGAACTTATATATTTCAGGTGAACTGTTTCACAATGTCATCAAAGCAGAATCTTGGCCGACGAAAGAAAAGGAAGTTTTATGGCAATCGGTACACAGCCGCGAAGACATCTGCCGCTGTTGAACCTGAACCACAAGAGACACCACCAGTGCGACGTAGCTCATCAGCCATGAAACTTCAGGAACAAGTATCTGAAGAGCCCATCGTTGACGACACACTCAGTGGCTACCGAATGTTTGACGTTGACCAACTGACAAATTTCATTCGGCAGTTTCCATGTCCAACTTGTCAGTATCAAGGTTATGACGTGACAGAGGTGAAAGCAGGACTTGCTACTTCGATGAAGTTCACATGCAGGGCATGCAGTGATGAACTGAACTTACACAACACTTCTGGTGAGAACATCAATGTGCGATTTCAGATGGCCATCTACAGCATCGGAGGACATTACACTCATGGTCAGCGGTTCCTCGCCAATATGAACATGCCACCTCCCGTCAGTACGAGTCGATCAAACCACTACAAGGACACCATCCATGCAGCGACAGAGAAGGTTGCACAGCAGAGTATGGCAAAGTCTGCCAGAGAACTGTCTGACACTTTGCCTCCTGACTGTAATGCAACTGTTTCTTGTGATGGTACTTGGCAGCGGCGTGGGTTCTCTAGTAAAAATGGTGTAGCTACGGTCCTATCTGTGAACCCAAATGGCCCTGCCAAAGTCATTGATGTTGACATTTCTAGTAACCACTGTGATGCATGTGCTAAAGCTAGAAAGAAATATGATGCTGACCAGTTTGCAGCCTGGTACACTAAACATGAACCGGCATGTGCCAAGAATCATGAGGGTAGTGCCGGCCAGATGGAGCCGAGGGGTATGCTTCGTGTTTTCAGGAGGTCTGAGGAGAAACATAATCTCAAGTACAGCGGGTATTTGGGTGATGGGGACTCAAAGAGTTTCTCAGCTGTTGCCAATGTAGATCCACCAGTGTACACAGATGTAGAGATAGTCAAGTTGGAGTGTTGTGGCCACGTACAAAAGCGTATGGGAAAGCGATTGCTAGATAAAGTCGCAGAACTCAAGTCAAAACGTTTTAAAGAAGGGCGGAAGAGTTACAAGGGCATAGGTGGTGCAGGTGGTTTGACCAAGAAAGCCATCAAGGTAATCCAGGGTCACTATGGTGGGGCCATAAGAGGGAATGTGGGTGATCTGGGAAAAATGAAAACGGCTGTGATGGCAATTTGGAAGCATCGGGGTAAAGATCACAGAGACTGTGGTGATTGGTGCCCTGCACACAGTGGTGACTTGGGGGAAGGCTAACAAGAATTGCCTGCCTAAATTTGTTCTCGATGCAATCAAGCCAGTGTTTGAGGTGCTAAGTGCAGATGGTTTGTTGGCAAAGTGTACCCATGGTGGAACCCAAAATTCTAACGAGAGTTTCCACCACTTAATTTGGAGCAGATGCCCAAAGACAGTGTTTGTAGGCAGGAAGAGGCTGGAGACAGCAGTGTTTGATGCTGCTGTTGTGTACAATGATGGGGAAATGGGTAGGATGGAGATATTCTCCAATCTGGGTCTTGCGAAAGGTGATTACATGAAAGTGGCTTTTCATGCCTTCGATAGAAAGAGGGTGAGGTCTGCTGAAAAGCAGGTGACAGAGGCTGCTAGGGCCAGTAGAAGGAACAGACAACTTGCACAGGCTGCAGCAAGCACCAGTGATGCTAGTTACCAAGCAGGAGCATTCTAAGTGAAGCATACTTGTCAATGTGCACATGAGAAACTTTAAAATGCTGTTTCCTCGATTTCAAATTTTCGGTAAATTTTTGTGTTTTAAAACACGATATCTAGAGAAGTTATTGGTGAATATTGATGAAACTTGGTGTGACAGTGAAGTAGTGTATAATGAATCATGTGAAGTAGCATAATTGGTATTGCTTAATTACTTGCAGAGATACAAGGTATTTTGTAAATGCGAATACCTGTTGAGTAACGATTATGAATAAAAAATCATATTTATTTTGAAACTGAAGTGACAGAATTTGTTTTACTTCACATGAAGAATTGACATATTGCCAACACACACACACAAAATCAGCTCTCTATCTCATAAAGTGACTTTGGAATCATGTTTTGAAAATGCCCTATATATTTGCTTTGTCGGCCATCTTGGATCATGTGACATGTCGAAATTAGGTCAACGTTACATTTTTCCATTTCATACACCATTATGCTCACATGCAGAAAATTTCATATCTCTAGGTATAATAACAACAAAGATAATTTTAAAGGTGATACCTGTCCTTAAGAGAATAATATTTACATTAAAATCAGCACAATGTTCTCACAATTAGCACAATGTTCGTATCAGGTCACACACAATCTTCACATCAGGTATATAGCACACTGTTCATGTCAAACAGCAGTTAATAATCAATCTCAAGATCACTTCTCAGGAGACGGAAACAGAACACTAACTTTCCTGCAGTTTGATTTCCTAGTCTGTTCCTAATTTTGCTGTGGATCTGTCCAAAGTTGGAAAATATACGCTCTACTGAGGCTGAGGAAGCTGGTGCCTGTAGTGTTCCCAAATGATGTCACGAGGTCTACCACCCTTATACATTGTGATTTGAATAGAACTGATGAGAAAAATAAATGTCAACTTGGTGATAAAGGTTTCCAGTTTAACGCAAAGGCACTGTCAGTACATGTTGGAGAAGCATGTAGATCTGAATTTAAAATATTTCTCTCACCTGGTTATATAGTGAATATGTAATCAATGGGAGGCCACTGGATAAAATGAAGCCAGTGTAAAAGTTGTTTAATAAGGGGAATGCCATTGTCATGTATTTCAATAGGAAGCCACTGCAAAAAATGAAGCCATTTCACCTTTTGAAAAACCCTTTATTGTTTCTGGGGGAAAGGAAGCCACTGCACCAAAGAGCTGTATCAATGTGTTGTGTTATATTTTACACAGTGAATGTCACTTTGAAATAAAATTACATGTTTGCCACTTTTAGAAGTCCATAATCTGTCAATTGAAACATATAACAATAGCTAGTAATTATAACAGGTTGATTTGTGTGACCCAGCTGATGGGACTTATACAATGTAGGTGACACCTGGTAATTGGGCTTGATCACCAGATGTTTATTGTTGAAGCATTATTAATCATTATATATACATTTTATGTATATTTATGTACATTTTATGTATATTTTGTATATTTTGGACATATATTACTAAAAAATTTGACAAAAACCGGGTTTCTGGGTTTCTTCCATTTCTTCCCAGTAGTAGGGAAGAAAGGTATTTCTTCCGTATCGGAAATAACCGGGAAAAAAACCACGGTTTTTTCCCTATAGGGAAGAAACCTGCCAACCCTGTTAGAAAGGTTAACACAGATGACGATAAACAACATTTACAAAACGATACTAACAAATTTGTCAAATGGTCTGAAAACTGGCAGATGTTCAATTTTGAGAAATGTAAACGCCTACATACATGGCACGGGAACTTGGATATAAACTATAATATGGGAGATATTGTTCTAGGTACTGCTGTAAAAGAAAAGGACTTAGGAATAACAATAAGTGCTGATATGAAAGTTTCAGAACAATGTGGTATTGCATCTTCAAGGGGTAATAAAATTCTTGGGTTGCTTAGGAGAAACATAACATGCAAGGAAAAAAAGTTAATTATACTTCTGTATAAAGCAATAGTTAGACCTCATTTAGAGTACTACATACAAGCATGGAGACCATATCGTAAAAAATTTATATATTCTTGAACGAATATAGACGAGAGCAACTAAAATTATTCCAGAACTGAGAGACCTTAGTTATGAAGAACGCCTAAAAGAATGTGCATTAACAACCCTAGAGACAAGAAGGTTAAGAGGAGATCAGATTGAAGTTTTTAAGATATTGAATGGGTATGAAAATATTGATAGAAATATGTTTTTCTCACTCAAGAAAGATAGCAGAACTAGAGAATATGAGGTAAAATTAGTAAAGGATCAGTGTAGATTGGATATCAGGAAGTACTCATTCTCACAGAGGACAATAAATGAATGGAACACATTGTCTATGGATGAATTGTCTATGTGTGACTGCTAGCATCGTGAATATGTTTAGAAACAAGGTTGATACATATCTCAGAAGGGCAGGCTGCACATAGATGAACATTGTTGGACTCTTAATAAGCCAATAGCTTCCTTGTCCACTTGCCGTCTGGGCCTTTGGCTTGGATGGCAAATCTTGTTAAAAGCTAATTCAGTATAAAATACAATTGTGACAACTACTTCTTCCTTGCCAGCGATAGATCGCTGCCAAGGTGATGATTCACATTTAATGACATCAGTATCTTGGGGAATACCAGGTAAACACCAAAGCAAATTTGGTGGATGAAGTTGTGAGAATCGTAGAGTTCGACAATTTTTGAAGGATATTACACCAATTTACTCTATACTGGCGATACTAAGATGGCAGACAATCCGATTGACAATTAATTTATTTATTTTTCTGCTTTTTATAAGAAATGAACGACAATATTTGGTATGGTTTATATTTATTAAATGATGATTTTATTCTTTTTTAAAGCACCAAAACCTTTACTGTGTTACGTATATTAAAAAAAATTGGCCAGTTCAAACTCACATGGGCTGTTTCAAAATAGAGCTGTGCTAGTTAAAAGACAAATCTGGGCCAGTTCATTCGTTTACTAATTTCAGACACTGCCTAATAAACACTGTCTGACTGTGATCTTTGCCCTAGTACTATAAAAAAGATGTTTTCATCCACTCTGTCAATTTGGTTCTTAATCTTACACACCTGAATCATGTCGCCAGACTCGCCACATCACTGTTCAGGAGTGCGGTTATTTATTTGTGTTCGAATCTACAGTGTTTAATTTTTCTTAGTATTAAAATATATTTGCTTCCATAAACACAATGACAGTTTCTGTAAAATACTGCAATCCATATTAAATTAGTTATTTTGTGGAGGATCAAATTTGCTGACGGATTACTGAGAATTTAATACTTTTGTAATTTTGGCTGGATTACCAGACGTTTCTCCTTAGATTCTACCCCTGGCTACATATGCAAGTATTGCAACCAACAGGACTGATTTACTGCTATTTTCGTAAAGTGACTCATTTATGTCTTCTTCAGCCATCAGTGGCTACTTTGTTGTTACTGTAACATGGACAGTTTGGACCTGTGCTGTTTAGTGGTTACTTTGTTGTTACTGTAACATGGACAGTTTGGACCTGTGCTGTTTAGTGGCTACTTTGTTGTTACTGTAACGTGGACAGTGTGGACCTGTGCTGTTTAGTGGTTACTTTGTTGTTACTGTAACATGGACAGTTTGGACCTGTGCTGTTTAGTGGCTACTTTGTTGTTACTGTAACGTGGACAGTGTGGACCTTTGTTGTTTAGTGGTTACTTTGTTGTTACTGTAACATGGACAGTGTGGACCTGTGCTGTTTAGTGGTTACTTTGTTGTTACTGTAACATGGACAGTTTGGACCTGTGCTGTTTAGTGGCTACTTTGTTGTTACTGTAACGTGGACAGTGTGGACCTGTGCTGTTTAGTGGCTACTTTGTTGTTACTGTAACGTGGACAGTGTGGACCTGTGCTGTTTAGTGGCTACTTTGTTGTTACTGTAATATGGACAGTGTGGACCTGTGCTGTTTAGTGGCTACTTTGTTGTTACTGTAACATGGACAGTGTGGACCTGTGCTGTTTAGTGGTTACTTTGTTGTTACTGTAACATGGACAGTTTGGACCTGTGCTGTTTAGTGGCTACTTTGTTGTTACTGTAACATGGACAGTTTGGACCTGTGCTGTTTAGTGGCTACTTTGTTGTTACTGTAACATGGACAGTGTGGACCTGTGCTGTTTAGTGGCTACTTTGTTGTTACTGTAACATGGACAGTTTGGACCTGTGCTGTTTAGTGGCTACTTTGTTGTTACTGTAACATGGACAGTGTGGACCTGTGCTGTTTAGTGGTTACTTTGTTGTTACTGTAACATGGACAGTGTGGACCTGTGCTGTTTAGTGGTTACTTTGTTGTTACTGTAACGTGGACAGTGTGGACCTGTGCTGTTTAGTGGCTACTTTGTTGTTACTGTAACATGGACAGTTTGGACCTGTGCTGTTTAGTGGCTACTTTGTTGTTACTGTAACGTGGACAGTGTGGACCTGTGCTGTTTAGTGGCTACTTTGTTGTTACTGTAATATGGACAGTGTGGACCTGTGCTGTTCTTTTCAAGTTACACCTGCTGCACTTGAGCTAAGATGAGGCCACCGAAACGGCAGAAGAAGAATGTGGAGACAGTTGATCTGACATCAGGAGTGAGGATGTGGACCCTAGAAGATTTGAAGGCATTGTTGAAAGCACTGAAGAGGTTTGTAATGCATCAAGTTCGAATGCGTAACATTGGACAAATGGCAAATCCGCTTTAAGAACTATATGGCAAGTGGGTTTAAACAGAGTGTTATATATGTCAAACAAAATGCGTCAAACAGACAAACAATCAGTTGTTATCAATGGTTTGTAATAAAATAAAAGCAGTATAGTGTAGTACATTAATATTAATAAATAATTTATATATATATATATATATAATGTTAAGTAGTATTTATAAAGTTCATATATTTCAGTTGTCATCGTGATGATATCGGTGCCATTCAGAAGAAATTTCTGCCAGAAAGAACACAGAACGAGGTAAATAACACGATAAGAGTGATCTAGATATAAACATTTATGCAGCATGGTTGTTTTACATTGCTAATAACAGATGACATCTGTGACACCCGTGATCAGTGCATGCAACAAACAAAACACACTAAGACATTAGAAAGCAGATGTTAACAGTCTGACTAGTGGAGTGTACTAGATTGAAATACACGGGGGAAAATGTTCTAGTTGAGTTGGTCTGGAAGACGTACAAGAATAATAATAATGACATCTTGTATAGCAATGCTTTATTAGCATCTGTATCTGCCAACTATGCTCATAGTCTGTGCACAAAATTTGACCACTAAATCAGTTGAGTCTATAACCTGTAGTGCGTTGTCCATTAAAAATAATAAAATATTCTTAAATTAATATATATTTTTAATATTTATAAATATTCTAAACTTATCCACATAAAATTTCTAAAATTATTCACATAACTATTGTGATATCGTTAGTATATATATTCAAGTCTTAATGTTCTACAATCATTCAATATACTAAAATTATTATAATAAATATTCATAGGAACCACAATTTCACAAGTAAATTAGATCATGAAATATGGATCCATCAACAACGTATATCAGAAGTAACCCTACATCTACATAACTGTGATGTTCCGTTTTCAAATATATGGTGTTTAGACGAGGGATGTACAATCATTGTTTGGGGAATGATGATCTGAAGACTGATGT
Organism: Lamellibrachia columna; assembly: GCA_963662155.1. Classification (NCBI taxonomy): domain Eukaryota; kingdom Metazoa; phylum Annelida; class Polychaeta; order Sabellida; family Siboglinidae; genus Lamellibrachia; species Lamellibrachia columna. The sequence continues at coordinate 12,414,075 of OY759272.1, read as the reverse complement.
TGTTTTTGTTACAGATCAATGGGATTGTTGCCAGATTGAGAGTAACCAACCCAGGTGAGGCTGATTGACAAACCAGGTACAGTCTGGACTGGGTGACACACTAGGCACAGTCTGGACTGAGTGATAAACCAGGTACAGTCTGGACTGAGTGACACACCAGGTACAGTCTGGACTGAGTGATAAACCAAGTACAGCCTGGACTGAGTGACATACCAGGTAGAGTCTGGACTGAGTGATAAACCAGGTAGAGTCTGGACTGAGTGATAAACCAGGTACAGTCTGGACTGAGTGGCATACCAGGTACAGTCTGGACTGAGTGATAAACCAGGTACAGTCTGGACTGAGTGGCATACCAGGTACAGTCTGGACTGAGTGACACACCAGGTACAGTCTGGACTGAGTGACATACCAGGTACAGTCTGGACTGAGTGATAAACCAGGTACAGTCTGGACTGAGTGGCATACCAGGTACAGTCTGGACTGAGTGATAAACCAGGTACAGTCTGGACTGAGTGGCATACCAGGTACAGTCTGGACTGAGTGATAAACCAGGTACAGTCTGGACTGAGTGACACACCAGGTACAGTCTGGACTGAGTGGCATACCAGGTACAGTCTGGACTGAGTGATAAACCAGGTACAGTCTGGACTGAGTGGCATACCAGGTACAGTCTGGACTGAGTGATAAACCAGGTACAGTCTGGACTGAGTGACACACCAGGTACAGTCTGGACTGAGTGGCATACCAGGTACAGTCTGGACTGAGTGATAAACCAGGTACAGTCTGGACTGAGTGACATACCAGGTACAGTCTGGACTGAGTGACACACCAAGTACACAGTGGACTGAGTGACACACCAAGTACACAATGGACTGAGTGACACACCGGGTACAGTCTGGACTAAATGACAAACCAGGTACAGTCTGGACTGAGTGACACTCCAGGTAGTCTGGACTGAGTGACAAACCAGGTACAGTCTGGACTGAGTGACACACCACGTACAATCTGGACTGAGTGAAAACCAGGTTCAGTCTGGGCTGAGTAACATGCTATGTTTAGTCTGGACTGAGAAATAAACCAGGTTCAGTCTGCACTGAGAGACAAACCAGGTTCAGTCTGCACTGAGAGACAAACCACGTTCAGTCTAGGCTGAGAAACCAGGCTCAGTCAGGATTGAGAGACCAGGTTCAATTGGGACTGAGAGACCAGGTTCAATTGGGACTGAGAGACAAGGTTCAGTCAGGACTGAGAGACCGGGTTCAGTCAGGACTGAGAGACTATGTTCAGTACTTTCTGTCTTTTGCCACTTCTTTAAAACTCCTTCCACGATTAACCCATCGTGAAATGCAGATGTGAATCACGTTTGTTGATGTGCATAGCATAATGTCTCAATTAGCCGTTCTTCGATAATCCTGTTTTTTAGGCATCCATATGCTTTTATGTTTTGGGTGAACCAACTTACCAGATGAGACTAATATGATTCCCTTAACTAGTTTGTTATAGATCACTCAAAACATCAAACATCGTGTGCACTTAATCAGGCAATTAATATAATCAGTGTTTGCATTGACATCTCACCTACATTATTGGTTCTTTGTTCTATGTCCTGTCACTTGAGATCAATTAAGTCAAAGTAAAAAGCAGTTGAAGTTTCATTATCAGTAATTAACAGGATGGTTCACTGGGGTCTTGTCTTCTCATTACACGAATGTAATCAATATGTCCGTATGTTTATTTTCACCAACTAACAGTTTAAAGGTGCTGCATTTACTTAGGGGCTTTGCAAATATAAAATAAATTCCTATAAATATTATAATCCAAACATAGTATGGGGATAGAATTGGCCCCACCACCCACCCACACCCCTGTCTAAAAACAAAATAAAGGCATTGTACATGCATGGTGTATGCTGATTGCACATGGCCCTGCAAAAGCTGGTTATTACAAAAGTCAAGCAGTGAAAAAGCTCTAATAAAGAAATATACCTTTCCAGTTATTTGGTGATTAATGTCGACCATTGACCCACCCACCTACGTGAAAAAAATGCTAGGTGTAGTGCATTTCTTAAATTACTCAACATTTTCGAATGAATTTTTTTTATGGAAAATGTTTTATTTTTGCAGCAAGACTCGATGGCACAGACAGCTCTGCTCCAATTGAGGTAGGAACACATGTCAGTTTGGTTTAATTGAAATCCATACTTTTTACTTGAAATTCTGTTTAAATTGTTTCATTGGTTAATCGGCCCATATAAACTTGATCGAGTTTCGTCATCTATCAGGCTAACAAACAGCCAGGAAAGTGTCCCAAACCATAATTGATGGGTGGCGTCATCGCATGGCCTTGGACATAGTTGATGGGTGGTGTCATCGTGTGGCCTTGGACATAGTTGATGGGCGGTGTCATCACATGGCCTTGGACTAGTTGACGAACTTGACGAGTGGCGTCATCGCATGGCCTTGGACTATTGATGAACTTGACAAGTGGCGTCATCGCATGGCCTTGGACATAGTTGATGGGTGGCGTCATTGCGCGGCCTTGGACATAGTTGATGGGTGGCGTCATCACGTGGTCTTAGACATAGTTGATGGCAGAGTTGTTTGATTTAAATCATTTGATTTAAATCATTTGATTTAAATCACTCCAAGAAAAATCATTGATTTATGATTTTTTTATTTCTTATTTTTTTAATCACTTATTTTATGAATTTACCACAAATAATTGTTTACAAGATCAACAAAGTTTTGTGTATGTTTGAGCTATTCCCTTTCTGAATGCAGTGAAGCCACAAAACTTGTCTTTCAGAGGAAGTATCTTTTCAAGTCAGAAGCCCGGAGTTAAAGTCCACTTAGAGCTTGTGCTAGTTGTTATCAATTCAGTATGTTGACTCAAGTGAGACAGTCTGGGCTACAGACTAATACTGTACCAGTTTGCAGTCTGGTAAGAGACCCTTAAGAGTATGCTGAGCCCTGGACAGGTGCTAATCCACCCTCTCCGCAAACAATAATTATAAGGACTACAGCCACAGACACACAGCATGCTTTCCTTTCCAAGACAGATTATGCAACTACAGGGGTGTGAGGCCTTGTGGACATTTTCTAATGGGTGGATTCGTCCCAATGAGTGCCGTGAACAATTTAAAATTGGATCTGGCGCTATATCAAATAAAATATATTATTATTATTATACATGTATTTTAAAATGACAGTTTTGTTGCTGTTGTAAATCAAACTATATTATAATTATATAATGTTATATAAGCAAAAATCATGTGCTCTCTGTTAAGACAAGTAACCAAATCGATTTGAATAGAACACATTTGAAAGGGTTTATAAATATAAACATCTATATAAATGTCTATATACCAGATTAAAAAATAATAAAATAAATTTTTTTTATCTTATTTTTTTAATCATTATTTTTTCAGCCCTATTTGATGGGTGGCGCAATCGCACAGCCTTGGACATAGTTGATTCAAAATGGTGTATCTGTTAATGACACTGCTCTGAACGATGATTCTTGATGTCGGGTCAAGAAATAACAGTAAAATTACCAAATAAAGTTAAAAAACATTTTTTTATTTTGTTTACAAACAGTATTATAGTGACACAAGTAGCCATTTTGATTTGTTTTGCCAACTATCGATAGTTGAGTGTACTATCAACGATAACTATTTATAGTATTGCATCATCACATCGACTGTCACATTAGATCAATGTACTTTTACATGGGTTCATCCATAGAATGACAGACTCAATCAAGATGACCGGTATTCACATCCACTTGTTGCGGTCTTGGGCTTGGGCAGTTGCCTCAGTTCACTCCACGTTGCCTCAGTTCACTCCACGTTGCCTCAGTTCACTCCACGTTGCCTCAGTTCACTCCACGTTGCCTCAGTTTACTCCACGTTGCTTCAGTTCACTCCATGTTGCCTCAGTTCACTCCACGTTGCCTCAGTTCACTCCATGTTGCCTCAGTTTACTCCATGTTGCCTCAGTTTACTCCACGTTGCTTCAGTTCACTCCATGTTGCCTCAGTTCACTCCACATTGCCTCAGTTCACTCCACGTTGCCTCAGTTCACTCCACGTTGCCTCAGTTTACTCCACGTTGCTTCAGTTCACTCCATGTTGCCTCAGTTCACTCCACGTTGCCTCAGTTCACTCCATGTTGCCTCAGTTCACTCCACATTGCCTCAGTTCACTCAATTTTGCCTCAGTTCACTCCACGTTGCCTCAGTTTACTCAGCTGTATCAATGTGTACCTCAGAAGTATAAAGCGATTTGAGTGATTGGATTCTTCACTGCTACGCAAGAACTTACTCTTTTTTTCATTCTTATATTGTGTAAAATCTGTTGCCATGATGCTTGCTGGTTTATATCAAATGATATGCCATTAAGGTTTTACACAGCTAAATGAATGTTGTTTAATATGTTTGTTTCCTATTGTTTTGTTGCAGATGTGGCTTCAGAAATCAGAACAACTACAGAGGTATGACTTGGATCATTCCCGTGTTCTTGCGCAGGTAGGTTGGTATCATCTACAGTTTCATTTGGCATACATTATTTGTGCAGTGTTCTCCATGATGGTCATAGCTTATAGTACAAAAACCGTTGAATGAGCATAATTTGGGTTAAAATGATATACCAGGTAACTCACTCATTCTCACAGAGGACAGTAAATGAATGAAACAAATTATCTATAGATCATGTAAATGCTAGCAGCACGAATATGTTTAAAAACAAAATTGACAACTATTTCAGAAGAGCAGGTTACACATAGATAAAAAAATGTTGGACTCTTGTCAAGTCAATGGCTTCCTTGTCCAAATGCCACCTGAGTGTTTTATTATGGGTAGCTTTCTTATTAAATATTGTTAACTCATAATTACTGTTAATGCCACAAAATGTATGAAGCCATATTAATGTGCATTGCTCTTCATATTGTGAAATGCGACAGCTAACTATGACTGATAACTAAACATTGACTTTATAATGGGCTTGTAAATGACATGGATTAACATGTACACCTTAAGTGGAGTCAAATTGAACTACGCTTGAATACCAATAATTTATACAAATTGTGTGACACATTATGCTGTAAAGCTATTACTGTAATTAATCTTATCTTATTAATGTATTATTTGCTGTGTGTTTGACGATCGAGAGTTTCAAAATATTTGTAACATATTATGATCATACAGATCAGATCGTTGCATTATTTATCTTAAATATCATTTCAGAGTAGAATATTTCATTCCTCTTTTATAGATAGTCTCGGTCATATCAACACTTGAGCCTCACGCTGCTGTGAAGCAATCGACTGACCCTGACTACAATGCCATCTACAGATATCTGGCGACACTACTGAACCGAGAAACACCGCCTACTCTTACCCCAATAGGTAGGTGCTTCTTCCAGTTTGTGACTCAGTGCTGTGAGATGGTCGGGTTGTAACATGTATTTACCCAGCATATATGAATATTATTGAAGAAGTGACGCCATGACACTACATGGAGACAATGTTATTCAACTTCACACGCCCTTATGTCATGGCTGTGACCATCACCTACCACATAGGCATACACATACCACACAGGCTTCCACATCTTATTAATGTATTATTTGCTGTGTGTTTGAGGATCGAGAGTTTCAAAATATTTGTAACATATTATGATTATACAGATCAGATTGTTGCATTATTTATCATAAATATCATTTCAGAGTAGAATACACAGGCATCCACATACCACACAGGCATCCACATACCACACAGGCATCCACATACCACACAGGCATCCACATACCACACAGGCATCCACATACCACACAGGCATCCACATACCACACAGGCATCCACATACCAAACAGGCATCCACATACCACACAGGCATCCACGTACCACACAGGCATCCACATACCACACAGGCTTCCACATACCACACAGGCATCCACGTACCACACAGGCATCCACGTACCACACAGGCATCCACGTGCCACACAGGCATCCACATACCACACAGGCATCCACATACCACACAGGCATCCACGTACCACACAGGCATCCACGTACCACACAGGCATCCACGTGCCACACAGGCATCCACGTAGCCGAATGTTACTTATTTGTTCTCTTTCGTCATGAACTGTGATCATAAAGTATTGATGTACAACACTAAGTTATTAGCTCCAAATGAAAGCAATCTTCTTTAGTATCAAACATCGCTGTTCTGAGACTATTTAGATTGAACAAGATTGCCATCCAAAGCCGCAAGTGGTCAAGGAAACCAATGAACCCTAAGACGTGTAGTATTTTACAGTATCTGCTATATGTGAGCGACTCATTGTTAAATTCAGTCAGTGTCTGCCTGGGTAGAGAAAATAATTATATTAAAGGCACATGTTTGTGTATTTCCTTGAATATTTTAGTTCTTAGAGAAACCTGAAAATATGTGGTTTCTTTTACAGCAATTGTATGATTTTTCTAAATATTGGTATATTATATGACTGTGAGATATGTTAGATGATATGCTGAGAAATGTTCTCTGTCCTGCACTTTGACAGAGGCGGCCATTCTACTAGACATTCTTGATGGTCTCGCTGACCACCTGAAGTCACTGGACACGAGTGACCAGCAGGCTCTGATGAGACAGAAGTTCAAGTTGCTCACTGACAGTGTGAATGTGTACAGTCCGAGGGACGTGCTGGCAGTGGTGAAGAAACATCTCAAGGAAGGTGTGCTCAGGTTTCTAGGGTTTACACGTATCATATCCTAGATATAAAGCCCCAGAAATGTAATCCAGTTTTACCAATTGATGCAGATAAGTTGTAGTAGCAGCAGCACAATGGAACCTTGTTGATCTGGACACTTTGGTCCCAGTGTATGTGTCCAGAGTTTTCCTGATAAATGAATTACATCTTCTATACCTACACATTTCAAGTTTGGCGTGCTGAACCTCTCTAATGACCAAGTAGTAGTAATAGATATCCTGGTGATAATAATATATTGTTGTGATAGTGACAGAAGAAGTGTTTTATCGTTTGTAATAAAACCCACAACTGACATTAAATGTTGCACATTACTGTTGCACAGATACCTTGGAGACTAGTGGACAGACGGCGGCTGGTAATGACTTGCAGCATGGGCCAGCTCAGGGCATGAATGGCAGGACATCCGGGGGAAGCACTGACAGCCGTGTCACGGAAACTACAGCCAGCTCTGGAGGACCCTGTGGGTCAAACTTGAAGGGAGAGACTGAGCATGATGGGGATAGGACCCAGCACGATGACAGCGTGGAGGGAGGAGATGATGGTAGATGCACTGAAGGGGAACGACTGCTGGCCGAGGACAGACCAGTACAAGAGAATAACAGCGCCGTGTGCAGCTTGATGCCACCATGGTATAGTCTCAATCCATTCTGTATTGACAGGAAGTACCTAAACCCAGAAACGAACAGTTCGTGATGCTGGGTTTGTGTGTGAACGTACTGATGTCCTTGCAATATGTGTCGTTTCCATCCGTCGTCAGTAAGGGTGGTGATTTGTATTCAATATTTATGTTCTTTCTAAGAAAATGTTGAAGGTTTCTAGTTACATACACACATCAATATATCTGCATCTATGCCTCACCCCAGACTTTATTTAACAAGTTAACTTGAGGGATATAGAAGAGAGCAACAACAACATTCACTGATGTATTGATTTTGATTCCAAACGGCAGAATGTAATACGTCAGGTAGCTTGACCAGTAAAGACTAATATTATTCTAGTGACGAACCCTCAATTTATTTCTGTATTACCAGCACTTGTAGTTCAATGAATAAACTATTGTTACGCAGTTGCCACGTTCAATTGCTGAGGCAATGCCAAATCTCAAGACTCGATCTCCTTCCCATTGAAAAGAACACCAAGTGAAGTGAACCGACAAGCCATTGTGTGTAACTGCACCTTTCCTTATTGCCTGTGGCTGTATGCTTACAGCTGCCGTGAGCTTCGACTGTCGTGCAATTCATTAACCCAACTGTAAACATCATGTTACTGCTTGAAATGTGATTTTGCTCGGGTCCCTCCAGTGAGGTGCTTACCAAATAAGACATTAATCGGCTGTATCAACATGTTTATGAGCTAGCGAGAACGGCCTATATGTAAACAATAACGTGTCCCCTTTCCTGCCTGAACATTACCGTGTGCGGTTGCTGATTGTATTGCACCGTATGTTGCCAGTTTTTTCCACGTAGAATGATATACGGTGCCAAGTACCATACTACCAACAATATTCCGTATGCTTCTTAAGTTGGCAACTGTTCCTAATGTCATATTTATTTGGTGACCTCCGAATAAAGGTGATTCAAGACAGTCAGCAGGTAGTATTTGGATCTCACGGTTATGGCATAGAAGCAATGAATGCACTGCACCTTTTACCTGGTCATGATTTCGAAGATTCATTGGGAATACGTCATTGTGGTTACTTGATTGGTGATAACGTATACACCGGTGGTGTATTGGGGGGGGGGGGGGTGGGCCATGTCCCCCTTAATTTTTTTTTCTCGAATGTAACCTGTTGCGCCACTACACGGTGACATGATAAACTAATGGGTGACAAAGCTTGGGCGGGTCCCCCTTATAAGATACTTGATACGCCACTGGTATCCAAAAACGCTGTGTTTTTAATGCAATGTGTACGAACCCCAATATGTAAACAACATCAAAGAATACCCCCATATTGATGTTTTCGGATCGACCACGTAGACGAAGGTGAGTGCGCTTGAAGGCCAGGGAATCACCTGCTAAAGAATTGTTCTAATTGGCAATTTGACACCTTTTCGCACTTCTGGTTGGCACGAGTTTGTATGCATGTATTCGTGCACACTTAGATCACGTGATTGGCATGTATCCAAAGCTGAGACGGTCCCTGTAGAACATATTGAAACATCCATTATCAGCACGTGAAGACTTCAGAGTTTTTGTAGAGACTGACGGGTAAAATTTGCTCGAGCGAATCCTTGCGAATCGTCACTCGCTGTGCCCTGGGTGGCAAATAAAGCTTCGCAAGAGAGCGCCACTGCTGTCGGTCTTCAGCCCGCCTGGTGCCGGTGTCTCATGTCAAGCTGCATGCTTTCATCTCCTCCGTGTTTCCTTCTTCCGCCCGCTGTCCAGCGCAAGACTGTCTTGGCCACCGCCTAGCAAACTACATCTCTGTCTCTCTCTATCTGTGTGGCCAGGAATGTTGTGGCAGAATAATTCTCGTTTGTGGTCGTATTGGGCTAGAATACCCGTAGAATCTGGAAGGTGTCAAGCGCAGGGGCGGATCTAAGCTTGTTGGCAGTGGGGGTCTCAGTCAGTCGTAGTCATATACAATTCTACTTACGAACCGGGAGGGGGGCGACACATGTGTCGATCTACTTACATAAGGTTAATATTAGCCGGCTGCTAATACTTCAGTCTTTACATTGACACTAGTTCCGATGTAGGCCTATATGGGGAAACTGGCACTAGTCCGTCCCCATGGACACTTTTATAGATCTGGAGACTGTATTTGTAGAGCTAGAGGATCAGTTTCTTGTCCACATTTGTGCTATCAACAAATGCTAAAACTGTTACAAGCCAATATTCAAATCTGATTCTTAGTAGACTTACCCAAGCATGGGCAGACTTGCCTCATGTCGGGCCAGTCCGCCCAAGGGCCCGGGCAAGTCCGCACAGGGGCCGGGGCAAGTTCGCCCCACACGTACGTTAAACAGCAAATACACAAGAACAGTGCAGTTTTGTCTTATTTTTATGTCAAAAAACGTCATGGTTGTGACACACATTAAACATTTTGTTAGAAACTTAAAATCCTCATAAATTCTGTTGTATCTATGAAATAAACCAGGCAAACAAAAAACAACGTTTGGCACTGCATCGGCTAGAAAATGGTGAAATAAAATTTGGTTTCGTCACTTGTTTTGATTAGAAAATAACATTAAACTGGACAATTGGAAGTCTTAATTAGAGTGCATGTTAGTGTGTTTATGTTCACAAGTGATCCTGAGCATTTTACATCAGATATCCTAGGGACGAACTTACCCCGTAGCACATAGGCGGACGTGCCCCAACACATATTTGAGACATATTTAGTGGGCGGCAACTAAATACCACTGACACTGGATAGAGCAAAAACGCAAGATCCAAACAATAGCTCTGATATAAGGACTTTACTGAGCACTCTGAATGTCTAGCCAATGCCACTTATAAGTACTGAAATTTGCTCGAAACTAAATTATAAAAAATACTTTCAGTCACCAAAATCAGTTTTCTACTTTCAAGCCAGCAACTCGTGGACGTCAGTTTCCCGCTGCATCAGTGTTCGAAATGAGGGGAGTCTGGGGGTCCTGCCATAAGGTACGATGAACCTCCCATAAGAAAGAAAAATGTAAGCTTGGGGTCCCACATTTTATCGTTGTACTGATGTAATTACCCTTCCGCTGTTGCACCTGTTGCTGCGTGTGAGGCTACTCTGGTTCGTCTGTGCTAGAACTCGACAGTTTTCGCAGATCTCGATCGATTTCGCAGCAAGAACTCAACGGGTATCGCAGAATTCGATCGTTCTCGCAGCAAGAACTTGATGGGTTTTGCACGACTCGACATCATTATGTTGGTAGTTTAGCTGATTCATTCAGCTCACTCTATTGTCATTCAGTTAATCTCTGTTAAAAACATATTAAATCATTCCACTCATATCATTGATGAGTGTGTGTTCTGTGGTTAAGGGCGCCATCTGTTGGGTGTCAGAATTACAGAGCACTGTGTCTGCAAGCGCATTACTCCAGTAACAATGGTTTAGACCACAATTTACAATTTAGTCATTTAGCAGACGCTCTTATTCAGAGCGATTTACAACAAGTGCATTCAACCTAAGTTGGTAAAATAACTACAGATCGAAATACCTACAGGTCGCTATGATAGCAAGCAAGTTTGTTTCACAAAAATAGGCGTTAATTGCCATTACAGTGCCTGAAAAGAAGATTTTTTTCGGGGACCCCCCAAGAGTCAGTGGTCATTTCGAACACTGCGCTGCATGTAGTTTGATGATCATGTGACTTAATCATGTGACCGAAATTACTAAATTCTGCAACGGCACGGAATAAAACCCGGTTGGCGGACTTGACCCGGGGGCGGACTAGTCCCGGTCTCCCCTTCGTGTTCCTTTACCGTAATATTTGCCACGGACACAGGGGGTCTAAGACCCTCCTTCATGGCCTACGGAGGTCTTGAGACCCCCCCTGGATCCGCTGCTGCAAGCGTGTGTGTTTCCAGCATCCACAGTCGAGAACGTTACTATTGTAGTCTCGGTTTTAGTTTTGTGTATGATGCGTTTAAATAATCAGGTGTTACGGTTTTGCTGTCAAGAGGAACAAAGCCCAACTAGCAAACCTAGCTGCCTCCAAGTACAGATGTGTGTAGGAAATTACGACTGTGAAAAAAAACAGGCGTGCCATCTGTTTACATCGTAGGAAATATGCGCGTGTCCACGTTCTGAGCTTAGGTTCCCGGGGTTTTTGACGTAATAGACGTCTTCGCATTGTATTGTTCCTACGTTCGGATATTGTTCCTACTGTCTCATTGGTATACTTGTTAAAAACCTACAAGGGATTAGTATAGTTGTTTAAAACCTACAAGGGATTAGTATACTTGTTTAAAACCTACAAGGAAGTCATTTCGGCTGAACTGGCGAAGTAAGCAAATAGTCATGTGGGTGACTGCATTCGTTTTACAAGACAAAAACAGTTATTACCTCACACAGCCACGAAATGCCGTAAGATTGTCTAAGAGAGATTAATCGTGGTCTGTGACAGGTCTGTCAGCTGTTGTTGAGACCTGGCACGGCGCCAGTTAACCTACATAACACCCGACACGCCAGTCGCCTGATTTACTCGCTAAGCACTGAAGCACATTCGCCTGAACAAATGGCGTTTCAAGTTACTCTTTATCTTAAGCGTATTTTAATATACAACAGTTGCCGCGTGGCGGACTATGTATTGTTACAGATCGTTGTAGTGTCGCAGCAAATTTACATCGTATCATCGTAGTGGAGACCGGAGTTAGTTGTATACAGGGGAAAGTTGTTACAAGGTCGTTTTACGAAAACAGCACACAAATGGAGTCAACAGCAATAATATACTTAACATACTTTTAACAAAAAGTGACTATCTGAAAATTGTAACAACTAGCCCGGGTCTCCTCTACTTAATGCGGTGTTCTCCGCTTACTGTCTGGATTGTGTTGCTTTTGGTTTCGTTTGGCCAGCATGTATTGTGACGGTCTGGAAGCCACGCGATGGACCAAGAACCAAGCAGTGCGACATAACACGTCCTGTCTGTGGTTGAAACCAGTGACGTGTTACAAGACCACCAGAGAATTTCAAATGTTAAAAACAATCGGCATCTTTTGGACGTGGATGTGAAAAACTATTTTGTTGGCCAGAGAAAGGGTGCAGACACCAACGATCCACCGCATAGACACAGCAGCGAGCACAATCATAGTACTTACTAATCTAAGCTGTTTAAAATGCAGTACAATTGTTTGTATGTTGAAAGTTCGCATTATTTTATTTGACGGTGCCAGTAGCAAAATATGATTTCTGTAAGACTCATTAGTGTCACAAGTGTCAGTGTGCTCAGTCCGAGCGCCGAGAAATAAGAGAGCATGACATCAGCATTCGTACAAATAGACGTTTGTTAAATGTTTCACCTCGTGGCGTGAATGCCTACTGTACAAAGTCGCAACGATTATAAGTCAGTAGTCAGGTTGCTTTGCAATGATACTGAACGGTACACGCTCCTCCAGTCTGCCATTCATTTGTCACTAAACCTTTCAGACGTATTTTCGGCATTTCTGACGCCCGATGTTACAACGAGGTTGGCTGAATCAGCTCCGGCGTTGGTTTCGATGACTAGGATTACTAAATGTATACTGTGTTCTGTCCAAATTCCTTTAAAATGTGAATAGGCACCGATTCTGCTTGAACGGTAGGCCCAGACAGCTTGTTGAAGTTGCAGACAATAAAGAAGTGTTGTGTGCAGGCCTGTAATGCATACGGCTGCTGGGTGCTGCGAGTCCCACTCGGGTTCAAGGGTAAGACCCTACCGTCGCAGTCGGCTACTGTGGAACCACTGAGAGATCCGTCGCCGTGTCTGTCTATCGGGAATCAGCTCTCAATCAGCTCACACATTTGATACATTCATATCGTAGTCACACAGAGGCGACTAAATCAAATACCGCGGCGGCGTCTGCGATGTCACGTCGGGAACTCAGACATGTCTGGTGACTCCGAGTTGCCCTCCACGTGGCGCTGTATGTCGGCGGAGTTGCGCAGGAAGCGTTTCTTGAAGAGCTGTGCCGAGTTGGCCGAGGAGCGAAGCAGGTCGAAGGTGTTCATTGTTCCGTCGGTTATAGTCACGTATTCGTTGAACTTCACCTTCGGCGGTGATCTGTCTGTCGTAGCCGCGTCCGACCTCACCTCATCCCGGCTGTGTTTCACTAGCGTCGACCGAGCGAACGCCCGTGTTGAGTCGACGTCACTCGCAGACGCCTTCGATGCGAGTGTTTTCCGTGAACTCGCGATTGTCGACCCCGGAGATGGCTTTTTGTCTATGTGTTTTTTCACTTCGGCGCTTTCCGACGTATCCCGGCGTTTTTCGTGCCTTATAGGATTGAAGTAGCATCGCTGGGGCTTCGGAACTGCCGTTCGAACTTTGCGCGGACCGCGCGAGTGCGGACGAGAACGAGGCTCGCGTGTCATGGCAACCGGCGACGCCATGATGCGCTCTCGCAGCGTCCCCGTTGGATTGTCTGTTCTGTGGACGCTCGCACCTTCGAGTCTATTCCGCTTGTGCGCCACTACGGGACTACGCGATCGGCGTAAGGCGGAAAAGTCGATCGTTTTGCTCGGAACAATCGTCGCGATGTTTATTTTGTCGAATCCCTGACTTTGATCGCTCTCCGAGTCACTCTCCCACATGTCGACGTTGTCCAGTGAGATGGTCGTCCTCGACGGCGGACGCATGAACGTCGGTCTGACGATGTAGTTCATGGCCGACGTGAAGTAGCCGTTCGTGTGGGAGAGGGGCGACTGCCGCTTCGCTGACCTGAACGGAGTGGCGACGGAGCTGTTCTCGTTGTCCGACTCGGCGTCGCTGACCGTGATGAGCGGCGTGTGTGACCGCTTCGTCGTCAACACGAAGTGGCCCTGGTAGCGAGACGCGCCAGTCAGGCCGCTCGCCAATGTCGAGCTGACATCGCCAACCGATACGTTGATACTTGAACCATCTAAAACGGAAGGAAACATACGTGTGTGAAATTACGTGTAGTCGCCGTGCAAAATCAGTATGGTAATGGTTTAAATAAAATTAGATGGCCTTATGCACAATGCGAAGACGATAAGTAAGTGAACGGTACTCAGTGACCATTGATGAATCCGGGGAAAGTATGGCAAAATCCCCCCCCCATCCCCGGACAAAAGCCCCCCGGAACATAACCCCCACATAAATGGCAACTAGGACAAACTCCACAACCAGTCATCATCTTCAAACACATTTTCATACTTATTTATCATCGTGTTTTTATACAGCTATATAATATAACCAAACATTATTTGTTGCTGTTATATTTATTATGTCTTATAATTTCTTATTGCATCACAGTTGAGATCAGGAAACGAACAGCCAATAAACAGTTCATGTACACAAATTCAGCAGTATTCGCCATAACCAAGTATAACCATACTGTCTCATCTGTGTAGCATATCTGAGTCATCGACATATCTGAGTTATCGACATGCAGGCCATAAAGAGTAACAAAGTCTGAATGTAATGGATACATTTACTCAACAAAACAACTCAGAAGAAGACCCGTATTCGGTGAGAGTGTGGTGACGTTGCCATTCATCAAGATGTGTAGCTAAATATTGACAAGTGCAAACTTTATAGAGGTTTTTACTTATACTGCGTGTTTTACTTTTTTGTTATGTGAGGAGGGAGGATTTTGTCCTAGTTGCAATTTAGATGAGGGGGATTCTGTCCAGGGGAGGTTTTGTCTGGGGGGATTGCGTCCGGGGAGGGGGGTTTGTCCGTACACCGAATCCGGGTACAGGGTTGAACGCAGATGTTTGACCGTGAACAATCGACATCACCCCATATCTACACTCTCCCTGGTTGCTTCGTAGACGAGGTGCACCCAGTTGTATTAACTTCTAACACAGGATTGTTTCCTTACTCGACATGTATTGTAACCAACCAGGTGGGAATGTGTTGGATTTAATGTTGTCTTCTCAAAATTAATTAGTTGTTAAAGTACGCGAACCTTTGCTTCAAATGGTAATCAAATTCTAGGTCTAATTAGGAGAACTGTCACATATAAGGATAAACAGCTAATTGTGCCCCTGTACAAAGCGATAGTTAAGCCGCATTTGCAATGTTGTATACAGGCATCGAGGCCATATCGTAAGGAGGAAATAGATAAGCTACAAAGAATACAACGAAGGGTAACTAAAATTATTCCAGAATTGAGAGACTCTTGTTAACCATATATGTACATTTAGTTGCTGACTAATGTCAAGCCTTGCACAGTTTGTTAGTGGTCAAACTCAAACATAGACATGCATGTGTTATTATTTTGACATCGTCTTATTGACTTCATTGTGTTTGTGCCCAGTGCAATTTGGCATCTACCATGAGTTGGTGTAAACAGAAATCTCCGATAACACCAAGAAGAATTTTCGATCTGGTCTAGGAACTAATGGATGTTAAGTGCACATATTTGTCTTGTTGTTTCTGATCTAGCCGTTTTTAATTAACATCACATCAAAGGTTGACAATGTTGTTTCAACGGTTGATGGTTAATTGCAATGGTACTGAAATGACACAATCGGTGTTTCTACAGCGACGTACGGATGGTGCGGGGAATTGAGTGGAACAAAACGGTCGCACCAACAAAGAGGAAGGAAGTCCAATTAACAGTTTGCGTGGTCAGTTTCTTCAAAGCTGTTGCTTTGTTCCCCCATGAAGCTTTGTTTGCGTGGGCCTACATGTGTACTTAACAGTTTCCTAAACGCGAGTAAATAGCATCTGCTGGGTAAATAAATGGTTTCTCCCGAGACTTCCAAGATGCTTTAGGCGGGCTACCACAACTACGTTTCTTGCTCAATCAATGTGATGTCTTAAATGTAAATTTATTTCCGAAGCATATCAACCACATAACATAACAACCACGAAGAATATCTTAACAACCATAAAGCATATAATAACAACCATAAAACATATCTTAACAACCAAAAAAGCATATCTTAACAACCAAAAAAGCATATCTTAACAACCAAAAAAGCATATCTTGATGAGATATCGTAACTGTGAATATCCAATGTGTCATAGTCAAGGGTCAATGTTTTGTAGATTTGTGTCATTATTATTGTAGTTGCACCAGGTTTCCGACGCTTAATTGTATTGTACATGTATTGCGATACGATAAGGACTATATTTGGAACCCAGCTTCCAAATGTAACTATGACATAAATTCATTTGAATTCTTATTATGGTAGTATTGTTAAATCAACACTATTAATCAGAGTCGATTATACACATTACGTTTATAATGATTATTTCGTATGTGACAAATGCAAACCAATATTTGGTGGTCAATACAAATATATTTATACACATTCACTTAGGTTCAACCTCACAAATGCAAGTTGCGAAGTGTCGTGTACGTCGAGCCCAGTAGTTGCTGTTCTCAGAAATATACGTATCGATGAGCCAATATCATTATCCGCAGCGTGTAAGCGGCATTGTCTCCAAATCCGAAGCTATTTTTGCACTGTCGTGGTATACCGTGCAAGCGAACGTCACGTTCGTTTCGACATGCAGGTCGTGACTTTAATAGGAGGGTTTATGTGAATAGAATAAGTTCACCGATATTGTGCGTAGACCCTATAATATTATACTGTAGCTGACTCAACCGCCTTCGTCATTATGACATCATTTATACCACATTCGGTCCGACCGACCCATGCCTGTCTACAACATATCTATTGTCAGCGTTTTACTTAAGATCATAAGCACATAACCATTAGTTCAGCCATTACCACAGCTAACCTAGGCCCACACGACTTCTCTTCACAACACGTTTCTTATAAGAATAATGAGTTTTAAAAAAATTCTGCCATTTATCCGGATTACACCCATTTATTTATAGTCGCTTTACTTTGTGTTGGATTGTGTTAGTTCACAAAGATTGTGTTAGTTCACAAAGATTGTGTTAGTTCACAAAGATTGTGTTAGTTCACAAAGATTGTGTTAGTTCACAAAGATTGTGTTAGTTCACAAAGATTGTGTTAGTTCACAAAGATTGTGTTAGTTCACAAAGACGAGTACGTTTGTCACGATACGAGTTATGTTCGATGACAGCTTTGGATTGTTTGGAACGGGTATCCGTTTGGAACGTGTCCGCACGCGTTGCTGTTATAAAATGTTAGCTCAATTGTAGCGTCAATTATTGTCTGTTGATAGATAGTTATCGTCACACTCGCCTATCTCGAAGTGTGTAATTATTTTTTTCTCACGGTTCTAGAATAGCACACTTAGTCAAAGCTATGTTAATCTCAACTGTCTGTAGCGTCTAGGGGAGCGTCTATATTTCACGGTTCTAAGGCTGATCTGTTGTGCTATTGTTCAGCGTCATTGCGTTAAGGGGCATTGTTCTCACCACGTGGATAATCTGCTAGATCACTTGATGCCGTTCAGGATGGTTACTTCTGCCCCCTCCCCAGGAGGGTAAACAATGAACCGGTTGCTGCATCGACGTTACACGAATGTTTTGCTTGAACATGATGGAACGTGCTCGGTGGTTCTCTTTCTTGGAAATTCACCTCATTTCCATGATGTATTCCATTTCCATTACGCCATTGTCCTGACACGGATATCGTGTGAACACAGGTCTAAATACGCTATTGTAGGAGTATTTTACCTTAAACTTAGGGTAGCCGTTCGTACGGATGGTTGGACGTTGCGTTCCTGTATGTTCTTCAATCACCTCACTGAGATTTGTTCCGCTGGTTTTGGTTTCAAACAAACCGACCGTGTAGCCGGAGGGCAAGAGCGGTGCGTGCAAACAAACCGACCGTGTAGCCGGAAGGCAAGAGCGGTACGTGCAAACACATCCCGTAGACTCGTTGAACATGCTAATTTTACAAACTGGCGCATTAGGGTGCTGGATGGGAGCGTGACGGTGTTTTGAACCCAGGAGGGGTTACGCACAATGGTGACATTCTGACACTCGAGAAGGGCCATCGATGTTGTGTGCTGAACTTGGCAAAGCGATGGAGCTATGCGCGATGCGATGGAGCAATAGTCATCGTTCCATTGACAAACTCAGCACACAACAGCGATGGCCCTTCTCGGCCATTATAAGTATACTTGTGAAAGCATACGGTCAATCAACATTGACATCACCAGGTATTACACATGCTCCCAACAATAAGTATCTTACCAAATTGCACGCTGAAAGTAGTAAGTTCCACATTATTAAGATGTTTAACAGAAGTAACAGTGATTTTGGCGTTTTGTTAGGATGTCCAGAAGCTATTCGAATATAATATGGGAGGTTGGCGTTAAGGGGAATATGTATGAAGAGGAATATGGTTGTATCCAAAAGAATCAGCGAAATTCATATATCTTGGATCACATTCCAGGAATGTTTAAAACACGATGCAATATACCCCGTTCATTGTTCGAAATCTGCCCCAAGTACTGCCTAGCGCCTTCAGTTGTGGGTCTGGGTGGAGTCGGGACTGTGTGAGGCTGGGTATGTGTCGGGCCGGGTCTGTGTAGGGTCGGGCCTGCATGGGGTCGGGTCTCTGGGGATCGCGTCTGTGTGGGATCGGGTCTGTGTGGGATCGGGTCAGTATGGGGCCGGGTCTGTGTGGGGCCGGGTCTGTGTACCCAGTTTGACCATTGGCAGTGGCCTTTTCGGACTTTGCCCCGGGCGGATACTCAGTATCGCCCTGCACACAACCCAGCAAATTACGTAGTCATTCGTTGTTGACTTAACAACGAATATCTTATCACTGACGCGATGTGAGTGTGCCGGTATTGTGAACCATGGAGGGGTTTCGAATGTATGTTTCCTCAACCCATCTTTGCGATGAAACTTGCAAGCTAAATCAGGTGTTAGACTGCATTGGTTAATGCTCTGCCATTACGGACAAAATATTTTTGAACACACGCACGCACGCACGCACGCACCGAAACAGACACTTATCCAACGCACTCTATTATTGGATGCTCTCGTCATGTCTGTCCAGGTTCCACGTTTCGACATTTCCTCAGCTATTGAACTACTCCAACTATTTCTTTGGTCTGTCTAGTTTTCTTGTTCCTAGAGAGTTCCATTCCAGGGTCTGTCTAGTCACCTTGGTGACTTCTTTCCAGAGGGTGCGTCCTATCCACGTCCATTTCCGTTTTTCAATCTCTTGCCTGGTGCTGTGATCTCGTCTTGCCATTTATTTTTAAGAATGCATCTGAGACATTTGTTTATGAATGTTTGAAGTCGTGGACTCACACAGTTGGTGGTCTTTGTAAACCCAGGGTCTCAAATAAACACACTACCGTAAAGACAATCATGTACTAAACCTGCGCTATTTAAAGTATAATCCCGTAAGACCGGAGTAGTGTTTTTGGTCTATCTATCCACTGATAAATCATACCAATAACTTATTCTGGTTTGACACACCCCTTCCCGTTCAATCAGATATCAGAAAATACAATCTAAATGAGGTAGCTGGGTAACTCGTACACTATACACTACATGCGTTGGTAGTCCACTCAGTGGCTGCACTTACCAGCTCCGTCTGGCGACGTCTTGTCTTCGCGATACGACTCGGTCCTTCGACGGACATGCTGCGTCACCTCGTCGGCGAAATCAATCGGAAAGTTCTGGTACACCTTCTTGAACGACATCAGAGGCATTGTCGCGGGTGTCGCACCTGCCCGGCCTTCTCGGCGCAGACCTGGGCGAATCTGACGCAGAGCTTGGTAAATTGATGCGTAGGTTGTGGGTTCTTTCAAGTAGGCCTATAATATGTCACAACGCAGCAAGTGTCTTATGATGATGAAGCGGAACAGTTGTCGACAGCGTCGCAATTTCTGTAAACACGACACCGACTGACTGCGACTGTGTCGGCCACAATAACTCTAGCAAACAATAATACACCGACAGCCGTTACAGTTTATCCGACGGAACTAATCCGGCAGCTGGCGACCAGATAGCAGAACAACGGACGTCCGATCGCTTGCTGAGGTAAACATCGTCAAGTTGTGAAACCTTCTGCTCGATCTACGTTGTTCACGTCAACACGCCACATTGCTGCTTCGATGACGATCACGTGGGGCCTTCTGCGGCATTGTGTGGCGCCATTGTCCAAGGAGTGCCAAACAAGAGTTGGCGGCCAGCCAAGCGGCGTGCGCTCAGCAGGAGGTGTCGAGTCGTTTTCTGCTCGACCGAATTTACATGGCATGAATTATGAGCGCGCCGCAGTAGTAACATGAAGAATAGGCCGTGTTGTGACAACGTGTAAACACTGCTGGCGTGTTCGACCGGCTTCAATCAGTTCGCGTGATAGCTACAACCTTTGGTGAAAGGCCCTCGGTCGATTACCGTCATTACAATCTGATACCGACCCCCCAAGTCCCACGGGATCCCCCCACTTGGCTTGTATCGGTTGTCGTTCTACCACACAGGCGTGACTCTGAACCTTCCAATATTCACCCACTGCAGAATGAAGGACATAACCCCTCACGGATATAGCCCCCAACGGACATAAAACCTCACGGACAGTGCCTCCAACGGACATAACCCTTCACGGACAAAACCCCCTCACGGACAGAGCCTCAATTTTAAGTTATTAGATTAAGAAACAGGAAATATGAAAAGCAGTAATCTAGAGTCTAAAACTGGCCCCCACATATATAACCCCACGAACATAGCCCCTCACGGACATAAATCCCCCACGAACATAGCGCCCAACGGACATATCCCCTCACGGACATAGCGCCCAACGGACATAACCCCTCACGGATATAACCACCGATGGACATAACCCCTCACAGACATAACCCCTCACGGACATAACCCCTCACGGACATAACCCCTCACAGACATAACCCCTCACGGACATAACCCCTCACAGACATAACCCCTCACAGACATAACCCCTCACGGACATAACCCCTCAAGGAGTAGGGAAAAAATAAACCTCTCAATTAGATTTACCCAGGTATATGAGATTGAGAGGATTTTATTTCACTATTTTATTTTGATGTCACAAACATACTTTACTAATTAAGATGATGCAATCAGTGAAATTCAAACAGCCACTTGAAAAGAGCCATTTGAAATCCTTCTTAGAATTTAACTTGGCTAACTCAGAATAAAGGGAAAACAATTATTTTTAAATATTAAGTTTAAAATTACAATAAATATTTTTTAAATATAAATTGCTCAGTCAGTGTCGCCAACTAGTTTCGTAGTCTGGTTTAGTAGTTTAGTAGTCTAGCCTAGTAATTCTGGTTTGTTGCGCCTCTGAGCTTGGGATTAGGAGCTATGCACATTTTACTATTATTATTATTTAAATTTACAATTGGCTGGAATGCTTACGTACTGTCGAAAGTAGCGTGTACTGTACTATATATGTTAGCCGTCTACAAAGGCACGGACCACAGTCACTTTTCCCATAGACGACCATTATAACGTTCTTGCGCCTACATTGAAAATTTATCCTACAATTTTTTTTTTAATTCACAGAAAATGACAGACCCACTAAGACACCTGGTGTGTGAAATTCGTGAAAATGACATACCTCCTTTTCGCACAAATTGCCATGAAATTCCCCGGTTTCCAAAATATGAGTACACCCTGCCTGATGGCCACTGTGTCCTTACGCAACTGGTATACCAACTGACAAATGGCATCATTTCAAAGCTTAGATGCTACTGTGCACAAAAACATCACTTCCACTCACTCATCCACACAATTTCTGCTCTCACAAATAAACCCTAACTGCATAATTCGTTTTTTCCTTGGGACTCTTTATCGTTGTAATGGCGGACGGATTCTGACTGTGGTCCGTGCCCACAAGCCCCAATGGGCACCTTGTCCACAACAGTGGCGCCACACGGTGGACCCCGAACCAGCCCAAGTGAAAACGTCACTCTCTAGCCCAGTCTAAAATTAAACGACTACAAGGGTTCAGCCTCCTGTTACGTTTCCCATTGGCGACCATGTTAACGTTTTGCACGATTATAAGAAAACGGGACCATCAAAAATTCTGAAACTTCTTACCTGCCGTTGCCATCATCTCATTGACATGCTGATCGAGTTTAGTCAAAGTATCATACTTGTAACTCATTTAAAATGCCTGAACGTGCCATACCCGTCAATGTTTACCAATGTCTGCATGAATTACTACGCACAGGTGCCTTGTTGCGAAAAAATTGCCAAAAATCCTTCCGCCTATTGAAATCATCTAAAAATCCACAGTTACA
Organism: Lamellibrachia columna; assembly: GCA_963662155.1. NCBI lineage: Eukaryota > Metazoa > Annelida > Polychaeta > Sabellida > Siboglinidae > Lamellibrachia > Lamellibrachia columna. The sequence goes on along the minus strand of OY759272.1, from coordinate 12,391,507 downwards.
TTGCCAACATGTTCTACCAGCAAACTTGCCAATGTTCCTGGCTCAAATGCAGTTATGTCAGATGATATGATTTTTTGAAAATAACACATATCTAAAATTACTGTGCCCTACATTCGTAGGGCACAGGAAGTCTAACTGAGGCATGATCCCACAAGCCCCAATGGGCACCTTGTCTACAACAGTGGCGCCACACGGTGGACCGCGAACCAGCCCAAGTAAAAACGTCACTCTCTAGCCCAGTCTAAAATTAGACAATGTCATTTCTAACAGCTCTAAAGCGCAACAGACGTGATTCTGTTAATCTTGCCAATGACTGCGTGGATCGCAACAATGGCTCAATTTTAAGTTATTAGATTAAGAAACAGGAAATATGAAAAGCAGTAATCTAGAGTCTAAAACTGGCCACACGATATTCACTTAACAACACGGAGAGAACAAATAAAATTATATATATATATATATAAAACCTGACACGATGGCTTCCAAGTTGATGTTAAAATTTTGCAATAAGCTTTTTCGAGTTATTGTATCGACGCCATTACACAGATTCCTGTTTGTGTAATTCTTGATTAAGTCGATTAAATGTTGGAGAATTTCATCCCAATAATTTGAAAGCTACATTTCGTTCTGGCACGAATTACCTATTATAACGGGGTATAACAGTCTCTGTGGTGCAGTGTGTCTGTGGCGTGGAAGTCAAATATGAAGCACCGAGGATTCGGATCCTTACTTACAGTTTGTAATATTGGCTACTGCTGCCTTGAAACTGTGCGTATTTGAGAAGATCATGGGGACAACTAATGTACTGTGAGAAGAACAGAAACGTATTTGAGAAGATCATGGGGACAACTAATGTACTGTGAGAAGAACAGAAACGCAAATGTAAAACTGGTCCCTGCTGAAAACATCAAGATGCATAATTATCATGCACTCATTAATCATACGCTGTTGCTGTCAGTCTAGGCACGGACCAAATATCGAGCAGCTATTCTTCTGGCATTTATTAAATGTACGACAAAATATAAAGAAAACTAAACGGAAATAAGGGGAGATAGCTGGACAGTGGGGTTTACATGCCCGGACGAATAGAAATTTCTTTAATTATAATGTGATATATTTCTGAAGACATTGCTGTCTTCTTTGTTGAAGCTTGAATATATTGGCTGTAAATGTCGCGATAAGTGGCGTCATCTTTTGACTGTTGTGGAAACAAAAAACGCTGCATCAAGTGCGATTAAATAACAGAACATAAACTACGATTCCTCCGTTTACACCAACAACCTACCACTCGACATTTTTGACATTGATTGAACCTCTTGATTGTCCAACACTTGAACGCGTTTGTGTTTATTTGTAAACCGATGCTACATGACAGAGTGTGGATGCCGATATGGCCAAGTCACTGGGACTTCCAAGCGGAAGTGATTTTGAGCTAGTTATGGCAACTCATTGCGGAAAATTCACCGATTGAGAGTCCGTCCTTCTAACCGGTATGCCATCGCGCCCCATAAACTACTGAAGGAGAGCAACTAAAATGATTCCAGAACTGAGAGACCTTAGTTATGAAGAACGCCTGAAAGAATGTGGTTTAACAACTCTAGAGACAAGGAGGTTAAGAGGAGATCAGATTGAAGTTTTTAAGATATTGAATGGGTATGAAAATATTGATAGAAATATGTTTTTCTCACTCAAGAAGGATAGCAGAACTAGAGGACATGAGGTAAAATTAGTAAAGGATCAATGTAGATTGGACATCAGGAAGCACTCGTTCTCACAGAGGACAATAAATGAATGGAACAAATTGTCTACAGATTGTGTAACTGCTAGCAGCGTGAATATGTTTAAAAACAAGGTTGACACATATCTCAGGAGGGCGGGCTATAAGTAGATGAACATTGTTGGACTCTCGATAAGCCAATGGCTTCCTTGTCCACTTGCCATCTGGGCCTTTGGCTTGGATGGCAAATCTTGTTAAATCTTGTTAAATCTTGATGGTGACTGCATATGTGTGCTGTGTTTTCGTAAAACGCATCTGTAAAAAAAACCTGTATATAACTAACCCCTGTCTCCCCTACATCTAAACTTTAAATGTTATACTTGATGTAGTAATCTTTATTGTCGTAGACCTAGAACACATATCATTGTACGGGAAGTTAGCGGAACAATAAATCATCTCGTGAAAACGTTATGTTTCACCTTCGACTGTGAAGAATTATTGTTCTGTCGTTAATTACAATAAAGCGGTCTCTACATATGTCGTAAAACTAGTATATTTATTTCATAGCCAAATCGTGTCGAAAATATGAAGACATTAAAGATCGCGATAGAAATACATTTTGTACGTATATGAATGTTTAACCAACCGATATGTCATCAACACAGGTGTACTAGTAGGTCTACATTCAGTGTAGCAATGTCACATAAAACAGTCGTTCAGTTAGCAAATGAAAATCATTGTACTGAGTAGGCCTACATTCTCTTCAAATGGAAAATTCCTCGACTAACACGTAACTGTCATACACTGACCGGTCATAGCGAGTAACAGTTAAAGAATGTATTAGTTTGCAGGAAAATTCCGTACACTCGCAGGTGAATTTTCCGCAATGAATTGCCACAACGCACTAGCTCAAAATCACTTCCGCTTGGAAATCCCAGTGACTTGGCCATATCAGCATCCACACCGTGTCATCTAGTACCGGTTTACAAATAAACACAAACGCGTTCAAGTGTTGGACATTCAAGAAGTTCAGTCAATATAAAAAATGTCGAGTGGCAGGTTGTTGATGTAGACGGAGGAGTCGTAGTTTACATTATGTTATTTAATCGCACCTGATGCGTCGTTTTTTGTTTGTTTCCACAACAGTCAATAGATGGCGCCACTATGTCCCGCCTAACCTCTACGAGAACACGCTGGACAGTAAACACTAACTCGGTTACCGCTACAGTATTTTGTTAGTTAACAATTGCGTAAAATGTGTTTTCCAGTGTTGTGGTTACAATGTTATATCACTTACTCAGGCTCTCCCTGTGCCGTCCGGCACACAAGACTGAGAACAACCGACGCTATTCATTTCTTCAGTCATTCTTTCTAGGTCTTGTGTCTTTATTGTCTGGCTTTGTGACTCTCTTTCTAGGTCTTGTGTCTTTATTGTCTGGCTTTGTGACTCTCTTTCTAGGTCTTGTGTCTTTATTGTCTGGCTTTGTGACTCTCTTGCGATGGTTTGTTGTTACGTTTCTTTTGGGCTTCCTTTTTCCCTTTTCCAGAAGGTTTCCAGTACCACGCCTGCTTAGGTGTTCCAGATATCTTCTTTTTCAATATTGTTGACTTGATTGGCTCTGCACTTGCTGTTTTAAGGACTGTTGTATCACATATTATTAAGGAACACGTTGTAAGGAACATTGATTTTCCGTTGATTTCGTTTCCTCGAATAATCCAGGGAATGCAGACCGGTCTCCAGAAATAGCAGGTCAGTGTTGGAAGCTTACTGTGTCGTTGTGTGGGTGTGGCGTTGTTGTTGTGTTTCCACAACAGTCAAAAGATGGCGCCAGTATTATGTCCCGCCTGGCCGCTATTTGTACAGGTTGTATCACCATTCCCGTCTGACATAGGTCATTGGTGTCACCAGTCCCATCAGACATGTCACTGATGTCTGTGGTACGCACTCTTGTTTTGAACAGCTTTGATTTCTGCAACGCACTATTTGGTGGATTGAAAAATGGACAATTCAACCGCCTTCAACGAGTGCAGAACTCGGCCGTACGACTTCTCAACCGCGTCAATATATCGAAACTATTTAATGCAATGGTGTTTATTATAACTGTCAATAAATATTCAGAGGCACGAGATAAATAATATTATATCTACTGCGCCATATATATATATTAACAGGGATTGTATGATTATTGTACGACTTTTACATGTATTATTTTACTAACTGTATATATTATATACAGTGCATGATGATGTGAATCCAACTCAGTTGAGGTGCCAATAAAATTGTTTATATTAGTACTACTTTACCAGACCGTGATGTGTGAGATGTCCACTGCTGACTCATGGGACCATCTAGTTATGTGTTCTCTGGGTAGATCTAGTTATGTGTTCTCTGTGTAAATCTAGTTATGTGTTCTCTGGGTAGATCTAGTTATGTGTTCTCTGTGTAGATCTAGTTATGTGTTCTCTGGGTAGATCTAGTTATGTGTTCTCTGGGTAGATCTAGTTATGTGTTCTCTGGGTAGATCTAGTTATGTGTTCTCTGGGTAGATCTAGTTATGTGTTCTCTGGGTAGATCTAGTTATGTGTTCTCTGTGTAAATCTAGTTATGTGTTCTCTGGGTAGATCTAGTTATGTGTTCTCTGTGTAGATCTAGTTATGTGTTCTCTGGGTAGATCTAGTTATGTGTTCTCTGGGTAGATCTAGTTATGTGTTCTCTGGGTAGATCTAGTTATGTGTTCTCTGAGTAGATCTAGTTATGTGTTCTCTGGGTAGATCTAGTTATGTGTTCTCTGGGTAGATCTAGTTATGTGTTCTCTGGGTAGATCTAGTTATGTGTCCTCTGAGTAGATCTAGTTATGTGTTCTCTGTGTAGATCTAGTTATGTGTTCTCTGGGTAGATCTAGTTATGTGTTCTCTGGGTAGATCTAGTTATGTGTTCTCTGGGTAGATCTAGTTATGTGTTCTCTGAGTAGATCTAGTTATGTGTTCTCTGGGTAGATCTAGTTATGTGTTCTCTGGGTAGATCTAGTTATGTGTTCTCTGGGTAGATCTAGTTATGTGTTCTCTGGGTAGATCTAGTTATGTGTTCTCTGTGTAGATCTAGTTATGTGTTCTCTGGGTAGATCTAGTTATGTGTTCTCTGGGTAGATCTAGTTATGTGTTCTCTGGGTAGATCTAGTTATGTGTTCTCTGAGTAGATCTAGTTATGTGTTCTCTGGGTAGATCTAGTTATGTGTTCTCTGGGTAGATCTAGTTATGTGTTCTCTGGGTAGATCTAGTTATGTGTCCTCTGGGTAGATCTAGTTATGTGTTCTCTGGGTAGATCTAGTTATGTGTTCTCTGGGTAGATCTAGTTATGTGTTTCTATGGGTAGATCTAGTTATGTGTTCTCTGGGTAGATCTAGTTATGTGTTCCCTGGGTAGATCTAGTTATGTGTTCTCTGGGTAGATCAAGTTATGTGTTATCTGGGTAGATCTAGTTATGTGTTTCCTAGGTAGATCTAGTTATGTGTTCTCTGGGTAGATCTAGTTATGTGTTCTCTGGGTAGATCTAGTTATGTGTTCTCTGGGTAGATCTAGTTATGTATTCTCTTGGTAGACCTAGTTATGTGTTCTCATGGTAGATCTAGTTCCAAGCGACGAGTTAGCAGAACAAACATGCTTTCTAACAGCCAGCTCAGCGAGGTGAAAGATGAAAAGGTAACATCAGATAGAGATGGAGGTGATTAAAGTTGCAAGGACATACTTTCGCAACAACATTTATGTTAATGTCATAAGGTAGACGAAAAACAAACAGGTTTCGTAACAATATATATAAACGAAATTTATTCGTCTCAGCAGTATCAACCAATTAATTAAATGTTTTGTTTCAATCAATAAATAGTGCATATTTATCTACACGGGTGACATCTTCCCAGTGATTGTCTTGGTTAGTGAGCAATACACATGTACTGCCACCGAACAGCATCTGTTACCAAGTCACTTGCAAGTGTCTTGGTAAATGTTTCAATCATCGCGGCTTATGTCCGAGTCGTGACGTCTATAATTACAAGGCACTCATAGAAATAAATTAACCGGTTCATTCGATTAGCCCGTCAACAAGCTTACACCGGGATTGCATATAACACATACTTTATAATTAGCCGTTCTGGTGATTTCTGGCGCATGTCCAGCATTCTCCGTCCACCTTGTCACCAGATACGAACCATGTGACCCATACACGGTATAGGTACACAACTGTCCTGTTACATTGTGGCGATCACGTGCCCACACACTGACCAACAAAACTCGCATTAGCATACGCAGCGCCTCCCCGTGAGGGAGTCGGAACGCAATTTGCTTTTTCTGTCCGTTTTTGTCGAACGTCGGTGAGCGGCGTCGCCGTTTCCAGCGGCGTCACTCGCCCACTCACAGAAGCCTGCACGAAGCTCGCTTACTCAGCGACTTCTTGGCCGCCGACACCCTCGTCGCTAGCTCGAACACCTCCTGCACTCCGTGTTGTGTCCTCGCCGAACACTCCATGTATGCGTGAGCGTTGATCTTGCGGGCCAGATCGCGGCCCTGTTGTCGCGAGACGGGCTTCAGCTGCTGCTCGGCGAGATGGCTGCAGACCTTCTTGTTGTCTCTCAGGTCGACCTTCGTGCAGACCAGCACGACGGGAACCCGCGGGCAGAAGTGGTTCAGCTCGGGCACCCACTTGTCGGTGACGTTCTGGAAGCTGTCCGGGTTGTCGACGGCGAAGCACAGCAGTAGCACGTCGGTGTCGGGGTAGGAGAGCGGCCGCAGTCGGTCGTAGTCCTCCTGCCCGGCCGTGTCCCACAGAGCCAGCTCCACGAAGTGACCGTCCAGCTAAAACAAACAACGCATAACGTAAACCAATTGAACTCACAGTCACCCAATGTGTATCAAACAATGTCTTATACATTTACATTTGCAAGGCTCGCATACCGTTGTTGACATAGTTCAGATTATATCGTCATCGTTTATATGCTATTTCCGATGGTACGTGCACACTTCCCACACACTGTTTGGGTGCATGGTCTATAGGCTATGGAACTGTGTGGTTCTGCGGTGTGCGTGCATGTTATGTTCGTGTTATGTCCGTGCGTGTTAAGTTCATGCGTACATACAGTGGCCGCACGCTGACATGTATCGTGAACTTTTCGGAATCATAATTATTCACCCTGCCCCCGCTACACCCGCTGGAAATGCTTGCATGGCATTCCGAACAACGCGTTTGACACGACTGTGCGAAACCCCACCCCGCCGCATTGTGGTTACCGCTCGCCCCAAACACACCTTTAATTATTACACGCGGGTCACATCACACGCACTGAATGGCCACCCTTTCACGACCCCAAAAGTAAGCATAATTGATAACAGGGCGCAACCCTCGTCAATTATTTTCATCTGTCAAACTATTGGACCCATAATGTTAATAGTGTCGTTTCATGTGCGTTGGGTCAAACCGACGCCTGGTTGACTTCGAAAACACCTCGTCCAGATTTATTGATGGTTTCATGCGCGTATTGAATTTGTCGGTGTCGTGTGACACTCGTGGTTTGGAGTCCACGTCGTTGGAATGTCCGCCGGACAGATACAGTTGCTTTTGTTTACCGTGCGCTGCGAGCAGCCGACATAATCAGCGGCACTTAAACGATTGTTGATCCACAGTTACTAGATTACAAACCAAACGGTTGTCGGGCGATGTCTGCCCGACGTTTTGCCGATATTGTGTTGTGGTTGACGGCTCGTTTTTGCGTGATGAGTCACTGATGACGTCATGACTGGAATACCTGTCACCTTGGTACAGCGCCGTGACTGTCACGGTCCGCCTAGGAAATGCCACGAACTGTGGGGGTCATTTGTAGCAGTGTTTTTTGCTGCAAGTTATACGCATTCGTTCACCTACAGCGTGTGAAGAAATGTGTCAACTCAAGCGTGTCTGTCAACACAAACCCGTGGCAGACACGGCAGTGTTTACGAGCTGACAGACGGTTGGAAATAATAAAACTATAATTTATCTTTTCTACGGTGCAAACATATAAGACTTACCAAGATGTAATGCGAGAGAAGTAGAACATACCCGCATTACATGTTAACACCTTCACTGGTGATAGAAACCGTTTATTTGCTTAAATATTGAGGAGCGCTTTTGTACGAGTTTTAATTTGCCGATCTGATTAAGTGCTTAACCATATGCTAATATGGTGATTCTAAATATAACACAATTCCTTTGTTTGCAAGGGAACAGTTCCTATGGTCATCCCGGTAATGTTGGCGAATCCAATCGAAAGGCCCTATCTGACCGTGTGACGCATCGTGTGCACTATGGTCAAGTGGTCACTGGCTTCTGGCGACACCTTGCGCGACAGTTATGGTCACGTGCAGCACATGAATCAAGTATTTTCCGCGTGGAATTCCCCAAGTGGCGGTCACTGGACGCGGGATTCCCGAGGTTATGATGTGACTGCAGGTTTATATCACCGTGGTTGGGGGGGGGGGTGAAAACTTTTGGTTATGCACCATAGCACCGGATTGTTTAATGTCACCTGATTAAGTATGCTTCAACTGCAATGCCCCGTCATTGTCTTTATGTGAGAAGGGGTAGTAGGGCTCATGTCGGGTAAAGTCTGCGTGGCCCGGTTGAGGGCGGGGTAAGTATGAACTGCAGTAAATAGCTGTTTAACCCAGCAAGGACGACAACAATAAACTTACAGTGTGTTTAGCATGCACGGCTGCCTCTCGCATACACGCACGCATGCACATATATTATAACGACTTAAGTAGAAATGAAACTAAATAACCGAATGCTTACCTCTAACTCAGCGATGTAGTTCTCGAAGATTGTTGGCACGTAGTTCTCGGGGAACTCGTCCCGACTGTAGACGAGGAGGAGACACGTCTTGCCGCACTCCCCGTCGCCTACAACCACCAGCTTCTTACGCACCATCGGCGGCACCATGCGCGGCTTGCGTTGTACACCCATCGTCGGCGAGGTTGTTGTTGATCGTAGATCACTGCACTTGTTTACTTGGTTGACTGTCGTTACCAGTCGATGTTGTCGCTTCTCGTGCGAGCTCGGTTTGTTGTTACTTGTCTCGGGAAGATTCGCCGATATCCTCGCTGTGTCCGTTCGACAATGATTGATCTGACGTGTGGACCGGCGCGAATGTTTATATGTAATGACCAGAGTGACCGTGTTGCGAACCTTAAATGAAATACACCTGCTCGCCGCAGCGATTTATGAACAACCTCCGCGATGATTGGCCGACGGACGCCGCCGCCGACCAATCACACGCGGCCGTCTGAGTCAATGGAAACACTGGGGGAATCCCCTGTAGTTGGTCTAAGCTAGCGGACCTGTAGCAAGGCGGAAATGGGATTTCCTGCAGTACGCACGTAAACGTCGTCAAGGAAGGGACGTGGTTATCCGGGAATGCCATTGTTGGTTGCGTGGAGTCGTACACGGATACAGGGATAAAAGTGTCGCCAAGTTTTCTACTGTGAGGTTGGACCAAAGACGTGTTGTCCGCCTCGTCGCTCAGGCCACGTCGCCAGTGGCATCAAGTAAATAAAAATAAACAGGCACGCAATCACGCTTTGACTGTTGCAATTTGATACATCCGCCCACCCTACGAATATACTATCTTTATTGATCGGCATAGCCATTACCACGACGAACACACAATACGCCAGTATAGTACGTGTGCAGATACAATCAGTTACGTATGGCGTACTGCGAATGTGTTACTGTCATCGGGGCTAGCTGCCTGACCCAGGGCTCGCCTGACCCGGGGATCGCCTGACCCAGGACTCCCCTGATCCAGGAACCGCCTGACCCAGGGTTCGTCTGGCCCAGGGTTCGCCTGGCCCAGGGTTCGCATGACCCAGGGTTTGCCTGACCCATGGTTCGCCTGACCCAGGGTTCGCCTGGCCCAGGGTTCGCCTGACCCAGGGTTCGTCTGGCCCAGGGTTCGTCTGGCCCAGGGTTCGCCTGGCCCAGGGTTCGCCTGGCCCAGGGTTCGCCTGACCCAGGGTTCGCCTGACCGAGGGTTCAGTCATTTGACAGGTGACATATTTTGTAAAGGCTGGAAAAATGATCCCAAACCTGATGTTTTAACCGAACAACGTGTCCCTGTCAGTAACATTTAGTTTACAATTAGTGTAGTGTTTTCAATGGTTCACCCGTCTTCGAGGATGCGATATTACATATTGTACAGTGACACACATTAAACTCTGGCGTTTCTGTGCATTATAGCAGTATTTTGAGTCCGTTTCATATGTATATCCCACATAAGCAGTAGCGTATTATGGGGGGGGGGACACATGTGGCTTAAATGTTTTATTTTGTTCGTATGTTATCTGTTGCGCCACTACATGGTAAGTTATAGCGTACCAGGCCATACCAGACCATACCAGGCCATACCAGGCCATACCAAACAGATGAACATGCTGATCAACAGACGAACAACGGACCGACGCAGTATAGGTCTACCTGCCAACAACGGACCGACTCAGTATAGGTCTACCTGCCAACAACGGACCCACTCAGTATAGGTCTACCTGCCAACAACGGACCGACTCAGTATAGGTCTACCTGCCAACAACGGACCGACGCAGTATAGGTCTACCTGCCAACAACGGACCGACTCAGTATAGGTCTACCTGCCAACAACGGACCGACTCAGTATAGGTCTACCTGCCAACAACGGACCGACTCAGTATAGGTCTACCTGCCAACAACGGACCGACTCAGTATAGGTCTACCTGCCAACAACGGACCGACTCAGTATAGGTCTACCTGCCAACAAAGAAGACGAACATTAAAAATGATATTTCCAACTAAATGCTATCAAACGGACCATCGTGTGGAACACATCACGATATGATCTCGCTGATTCGGCGGTGCGCACGCACAGATGTTTACAGTTGCGATTACATTTGGTTGACATAGTCACCTACTCACATATAAATGGTTAGTGATAAATATACCGTGATCATTAAAGGTCAGCAATTAATGGAACATGTTGCGGGACGAGAGACTGGTCAAGGCTCGGAGTCTCCCGAATGGCGAGAGGGTTGACATGGTCTGATGAAACATGGTTAAGCAGGACACTTGATATTTTGCCAGAGAGAGACGTTATGGTGCAATATTGACTCTACCGCCGGCTATTCAAAGTTTTTCGTCCCCAAAAGTTGCAGCGACTGCAGTAACAGTGTTGCTGACGTAGGCAACCACTCGACCGTGGCTCGACGTGATATCGCCTGCTCGAGGCCCCGCGGGTCATCTACGCGCCTCGAATGCTTGTTATGTTTCTTCTCTTGTCAAACTATTTACGCTGTGACATCAGCAATTTCTCGCAATGATATTGTGTCGGTGCTTGTTGTTATGATACTTTTCGCGTGGATGACATTTCGCGTGGATTTGTATGAATATCCTTCACTTATATGCTAATTTTGATGTATGTTTGTTTTAAAATGTTGGGTGAGAATGGAATGCAGCAGGATGCGTCTTCATAGCTCGTCAGCGTCAGCCGATCTCCGACTCGCCGTCAACCAAAATGTGCTGGACTACCTTGGGATGACTCATACGTCAAAACTTCACCGCTTGGCACGTGTCTTACGAATAACATTCTTCAATTCTAAGCACACACGCACGCACACGTTATAGATACGTAATGTACACTTAGTACACGTTATAGATATGTAATGTACACTTAGTACACGTTATAGATATGTAATGTACACTTATTACATTGAATTAAACCCTTATGATGATGCACACGAATCACGCGCTGATAAGGTGCTCTTGGTGACTTCAAAATGCATCATGTTGAACATGTCTCGTGGTATGATATCATTATAACATCATGTGGCCCCAGTCGTGTGGTGTGATATCATTATAACATCATGTGGCCCCAGTCGCGTGATGTGATATCATTATAACATTATGTGGCCCCATTCGCGTGGTGTGATATCATTATAACATCATGTGGCACCTGTCTGATCAGTGTGATCGTATTCTTGCATCAGATGGCCTCTATCATGTAGTGTGACATTGCTGTAACATCACGTGGCCTCGTGTATGTGGAGGTTGTACACCGACCGTGTCATTGGAGGTTGTACACCGACCGTGTCATTGGAGGTTGTACACCGACCGTGTCATTGGAGGTTGTACACCGACCGTGTCATTGGAGGTTGTACACCGACCGTGTCATTGGAGGTTGTACACCGACCGTGTCATTGGAGGTTGTACACCGACCGTATATTAGCATTTCGTGACACACAAGGCATGGCTGGCGTCAACAGTAATTGTAATTCTTTTATGAATTCTAAAGCATTCCTGTCAGTGTAAATGGGTGACTCAGACCCCTAGTCTTTGATTATTACAAACTGCTCAATGCAGTTTTATACGGGACGTAATTGTCGATGACGGCGAGAATGCGACTTCAGTGTAATACTGACTGTATATCAATGTCCCAGTTGTGCCCTCCCATTACTCTCTCGCCCTCCCTCATTCCCTCCCTTCCTCCCTCCCCTTACTCCCTCATCCCTTCCTTATTCCCTTCCTCCCTCACCCCTCCCTCATCCCCTCCCTTCCTCCCCCATTCTTCCTTCATTCCCTGCCTCCATCACCCCTCCTTCATTCCCTCTCTCGCTTTTCTCCCTCATTCCTCCCTCAATTCCTGCCTCTATCACCCCTCCCTCATTTCCTCCCTCCCCTTTCTCCCTCACCCTCTATCATCCCCTCCCTCGTTCCCCCTCCCTCGTTCCCCCTCCCTCACCCCTCCATCATCCCCTCCCTTCCTCCTTCCCTTTTCTCCCTCATTCGTTCATCATTCCCTCCATCTCTCACCCTCCCTCATCCCCATCCCTTCCTCGCTCACCTTCCCCTCCATCACCCTTCACTCACCCCTCCTCCCTAACCCACTGTCTGCTTAGACCATGCAACTACGCGAGTGTCTATCGCCCGGCCTACTCCTCGAATACTTCCTCACTCCCGAATTCCCCGCCTCGCTCCCGTCGCAATGACAAGCGGGCGGGCGTGGTTGCGTGCGTGTGTGTGTGCGTGTGTGTGTATGTGTGTGTGCGTGCGTGCGTGCGTGCGTGCGTGCGTGCGTGCGTGCGTACGTGCGTGCAAACGTGTGTGAATTTGTTCTCCACCCTGTCCGTTCGTCTTTCTGGATGACCTCCTACTTCCAAAATTGCCTCCCTGTCCTACCTCGTAAATCAAAAACTCTACGTAGACGTTTCAACGAAATTAACACAGACAACCAGGTGGAAGTTTCACCCGACACGACTGTTAGTCAATAACAGTCCCCCTGGCTTTGTCACAGTGTAGCTTTTGTCCCACGAAGTTTTTTGCCGAAATTTCTAAAATGTACAACCCCCGACTGACACGGTCGGTGCACAACCCCCAATGGTAAAGTCGGTGTACAATCTCCAAGGGCACAATCGGTGTACAACCTCCAATGACACGGTCGGTGTACAATCTCCAAGGGCACAGTCGGTGTACAACCTCCAATGACACAGTCGGTGCACAGCCTCCAATGACACAGTCAGTGTACGGCCTCCAATGACACGGTCGGTGTACAACCTCCAATGACACGGTCTATGTACAGCAGGGGTCGGCAACCTGCGGCCCGCGGGCCAACTGCGGCCCGCAGAGCTATTTCATGCGGCCCGCGGACTGATAGCGAAATTATGCATGGCGCGGCCCGCGCCCGCAATATTGACATATAAAATAAAAAATAGTACGTCTTGTCTAGACTAAATTCTAGACGAGACGTCTAGGCGAAACACATCACATAATGCAACTCGGTAATACCATTTCCACGTGATGAACATATCAAACATTTCTCACTTCCTTTAAACTTTAATTAATTCACTTTTGCCAACATGCAGACATGAATGTTCTATCTTTTTGTGTTTGAGTGATAATGTGTTGTTTTTAATAACAATCGTCATCACTCGTTAAATCTCTGGCAGTTCCAGCACCTTCCGTCCGAGATGAATGTGCAATATTAACAATTCCTGCACTAAACCGAAGTGCCCTGACTAGGTTGGGGTGCCATGCTGTGCCACGTGTACGAGCTGAGACATGATATTAGCGTATTCATGGAGAAGAAGGGTGCAGAAGTACCGGCATTCACTGACACTTTATGGATGTGCGATTTTGCATTTTAGTCTACGTCACGGAGCACCTCACTCTGCTGAACGCCAAACTCCAGAGAAGAGAACAACTAATCAATGAACTGTGCCAGTTTGTCTCCGCTTTCGAGACCAGGTTTCGATTGTGGGAAACACAACTGCGGGATGCAAATTACTTCCCGACACTCATAGAAAACAAACTAACCACTCCGGACATGTAGGCCTTCGTAGCATTCATTGAGCTGCTGAGACGGGAGTTTGCTGACCGATTGACAAGTATCAGGGCTCGCAACAGGGAGTGAAAAAAAACTTCAACGTGTCCAAAATTGTTTGGCTAGGGTAGTTACACGATCTCCCCTTATCTCTCGCTCACTGCCACTTCTAAAATCATTGCATTGGCTCCCTGTGCGATACCGCATTATTTTTAAGATCTGTACAATTACCTATCAAGCCCTTTCAACCAAACAACCTGCATATTTACATTCAATGCTCACTCCAGCAAGACAGCCCAGACAGCTTCGGTCGGCTGGTTCTGGTTTACTTTCTGTTCCCAGAGTTAAGACAAACGCTGGAACTCGAGCTTTCTCGGTTGCCGCCCCAACCCTGTGGAATTCACTCCCCGACAGCGTAAAATCAGCAAGAAATATAGTTTCATTCCGCCGTAATCTGAAAACCTATCTTATCAAAATTGCCTATCCTCCTTAGCTTCTTGGCACCTCCATCCATCGGTTGACGACTTTTTGCATTGTAAATGGTCACGAGAATGCCCAATCCTTTGGATTTGTTCCGCCACTGAGCTCGGATTTTCCGAGGATATTGGCGCCAAAGAAGTAATTTTATTATTATTATTATTATAAGATGAACTTCGTATAATGCAAGCCATGAACACATCTAACAGGTGGACATTTGGATGACGTGCTGAGGCTCGCAGTGTCAAGACTGCAGCCAGATGTGGGACACTTCTTGGTGGCGCAGCAACATCTCTAGCATCAGGCGTCAGTGGCACACGGGTCAATATGGCATCAGCGGCATGCCAAGAACACGTAACATGAATAATGTGTGTTTTTGAACAGCATAGTGACCATCGAACTGTTGTTCAAAATCAGACCTGTTTACAACAGCACTCGATACCACTGCTACACACAACGTATGTATGTTGCATGCATATATTTATATATATATATATATATATATATATATATATATATATATATATATATATATATATATATATATATATATATATGGTCTGTGTACAGCCTCCAATGACACGGTCGGTGTACAGCCTCCAATGACATGGTCACTGTACAACCCCCAATGAAACGGTCACTGTACAACCCCCAATGACACGGTCACTGCACAACCCTCAATGACACAGTCACTGCACAACCCTCAATGACACAGTCACTGCACAACCCTCAATGACACAGTCACTGCACAACCCTCAATGACACAGTCACTGTACAACCCTCAATGCCACAGTCACTGCACAACCCTCAATGACACAGTCACTGCACAACCCTCAATGACACAGTCACTGTACAACCCTCAATGACACAGTCACTGTACAACCCTCAATGACACAGTCACTGCACAACCCTCAATGACACAGTCACTGCACAACCCTCAATGACACAGTCACTGCACAACCCACAATGACACAGTCACTGCACAACCCTCAATGACACGGTCACTGCCCAACCCTCAATGACACAGTCACTGCACAACCCTCAATGACACAGTCATTGCACAACCCTCAATGACACAGTCACTGTACAACCCTCAATGACACAGTCATTGCACAACCCTCAATGACACAGTCATTACACAACCCTCAATGAATGTGTCAGTCATTGCACAACCCTCAATGGCACAGTCACTGCACAACCCTCAATGACACAGTCATTGCACAACCCTCAATGACACAGTCATTACACAACCCTCAATGAATGTGTCAGTCATTGCACAACCCTCAATGGCACAGTCACTACACAACCCACAATGACACAGTCACTGCACAACCCTCAATGACACAGTCACTGCACAACCCTCAATGGCACAGTCACTGCACAACCCTCAATGACACAGTCATTGCACAACCCTCAATGACACAGTCACTGCACAACCCTCAATGACACAGTCATTGCACAACCTTCAATGACACAGTCACTGCACAACCCTCAATGACACAGTCATTGCACAACCCACAATGACACAGTCACTGCACAACCCTCAATGACACAGTCACTGCACAACCCTCAATGACACAGTCACTGCACAACCCTCAATGACACAGTCACTGCACAACCCTCAATGGCACAGTCACTGCACAACCCACAATGACACAGTCACTGCACAACCCTCAATGACACGGTCACTGCACAACCCACAATGACACAGTCACTGCACAACCCTCAATGACACGGTCACTGCCCAACCCTCAATGACACAGTCACTGCACAACCCTCAATGACACAGTCATTGTACAACCCTCAATGACACAGTCATTGCACAACCCTCAATGACACAGTCATTACACAACCCTCAATGAATGTGTCAGTCATTGCACAACCCTCAATGACACAGTCACTGCACAACCCACAATGACACAGTCACTGCACAACCCTCAATGACACAGTCACTGCATAACCCTCAATGACACAGTCACTGCACAACCCTCAATGGCACAGTCACTGCACAACCCTCAATGACACAGTCACTGCACAACCCTCAATGACACAGTCATTGCACAACCCTCAATGACACAGTCATTGCACAACCCTCAATGGCACAGTCACTGTACAACCCTCAATGACACAGTCACTGCACAACCCTCAATGACACAGTCACTGCACAACCCTCAATGGCACAGTCACTGCACAACCCTCAATGACACAGTCACTGCACAACCCTCAATGACACAGTCATTGCACAACCCTCAATGACACAGTCATTGCACAACCCTCAATGGCACAGTCACTGTGCAACCCTCAATGACACAGTCACTGCACAACCCTCAATGACACGGTCAATGCACAACCCTCAATGACACGGTCACTGAACAACCCTCAATGACACAGTCACTGTACAACCCTCAATGACACAGTCACTGCACAACCCACAATGACACAGTCACTGCACAACCCTCAATGACACAGTCACTGCACAACCCTCAATGACACAGTCACTGCACAACCCTCAATGACACCGCATACTTGGTCAGTGGAACTCTGGTGCTGAAAATAAAAGCAATTTCACTAGATAGATCAGAAGCCTCAATTCCCACTATCGTCGCCCACACTGTTTCACCCCCAGATTTATCTCTGCGCCCGACGCCCTGAGTGCAGTAGACCATTTCCCCCATACAATCTTATCGTTGCAAACTGTAATCTGCATCTATGAATCTCAGTCCTCAAAATATGTCCATTTAACTTTTCATAAACCGCAATGACGGAGTGGGGTGTGTTATTGAGTGGGAGGTGGGGTGTTCCCCCTACGAAATGGTGGGAGGTGTGAGGTTGGCTCCTATAACAGGTTTCGGTGGGAGGTTGAGACCCCTGCCACACACCCATCAGGGTGAAAAAATCCCCGAAAGGGACTTCGTCTCGTAATAAATAGCACCCAGGAATGACACTGATATCATAAATGCGGAAACAAAATAATGATCTATCCCGTCAGGGAAACAAGGAATACCAGTGTGGTTCCCACAGTGCCTGGGTGGTGGGAAGACGTCAACGGGTGGTCTGAGGGGGGTACTGACGAGGGACGGATGACAGGGCACTGTATAACCCCCAATGACAGGGCACTGTACAACCCCCAATGACACGGCACTGTACAACCCCCAATGACACGGCACTGTACAACCCCCAATGACACGGCACTGTACAACCGCCAATGTCACGGCACTGTACAATCGCCAATGACAAGGCACTGTACAACCGCAAATGACACTGCACTGTACAACCCCCAATGACATGGCACTGTACAACTCCCAATGACATGGCACTGTACAACCGCCAATGACACGGCACTGTACAACCGCCAATGACAGGGCACTGTACAACCCCCAATGACACGGCACTGTACAACCACCAATGACACGGCACTGTACAACCCCCAATGTCACGGCACTGTACAACCCCCAATGACACGGCACTGTACAATCGCCAATGACAAGGCACTGTACAACCCCCAATGACACTGCACTGTACAACCCCCAATGACATGGCACTGTACAACCGCCAATGACATGGCCCTGTACAACCGCCAATGACACGGCACTGTACAAACGCCAATGACAGGACACTGTACAACCGCCAATGACACGGCACTGTACAACCACCAATGACACGGCACTGTACAACCGCCAATGACACGGCACTGTACAACCCCCAATGACACGGCACTGTACAACCGCCAATGACAGGGCACTGTACAACCCCCAATGATACGGCACTGTACAAACCCCAATGACAAGGCACTGTACAACCCCCAATGACACGGCACTGTACAACCCCCAATGACACAGCACTGTACAACAGCCAATGACACGGCACTGTACAATCGCCAATGATAGGGCACTGTACAACCCCCAATGACACGGCACTGTACAACCGCCAATGACACGGCACTGTACAACCCCCAATGACACGGCACTGTACAACCGCCAATGTCAGGGCACTGTACAACCGCCAATGACACGGCACTGTACAACCCACAATGACAGGGCACTGTACAACCCCCAATGACACGGCACTGTAAAACCGCCAATGACAGGGCACTGTACAACCGCCAATGACAGGGCACTGTACAACCCCCAATGACAGGGCACTGTACAACTGCCAATGAGAGGGCACTGTACAACCCCCAATGACACGGCACTGTACAACCACCAATGATACGGCACTGTACAACCGCCAATGTCACGGTACTGTACAATCGCCAATGACAGGGCACTGTACAACCCACAATGACAGGGCACTGTACAACCCCCAATGACAGGGCACTGTACAACCCCCAATGACACGGCACTGTACAACCCCCAATGACACGGCACTGTACAACCGCTAATGACAGGGCACTGTACAACCCCCAATGACACGGCACTGTACAACCCCCAATGACACGGCACTGTACAACCGCCAATGACAGGGCACTGTACAACCGCCAATGTCACGGCACTGTACAACCCCCAATGACACGGCACTGTACAACCGCCAATGTCGCGGCACTTTACAACACCCAATGACACGGCACTGTACAACCGCCAATGACACGGCACTGTACAACCCCCAATGACACGGCACTGTACAACCGCCAATGACAGGGCACTGTACAACCGCCAATGACAGGGCACTGTACAACCGCCAATGTCACGGCACTGTACAACCCCCAATGACACGGCACTGTACAACCCCCAATGACACGGCACTGTACAACCCACAATGACACGGCACTGTACAACCCACAATGACACGGCACTGTACAACCCACAATGGCACCGCATACTTGGTCAGTGGAACTCTGGTGCTGGAAATAAAAGCAATTTCGCTAGATAGATCAGAAGCCTCAATCCCCACTATCGTAGCCCACACTGTTTCACCCCCAGTTTTATCTCTGCGCCCGACGCTCTGAGTGCAGTAGACCATTTCCCCCAGACAACCTTATCCTTGCAAACCTAATCTGCATCTATGAATCTTAGTCCTCAAAATATGTCCATTTAACTTTTCATAAACAGCAATGACGGAGTGGGGTGTGGTATTGAGTGGGAGGTGGGGTATTCACCCTAGGAAATGGTGGGAGGTGTGAGGTTGGCTCCTATAATAGGTTTCGGTGGGAGGTTGAGACCCTGCCACACACCCATAAGGGTGAAAAAATCCCCGAAAGGGACTCCGTCTCGTAATAAATAGCACCCATGAATGACACTGATATCAAAAATGCGGAAACAAAATAATGATCTATCCCGTCAGGGAAACAGGGAATACCAGTGTGGTTCCCACAGTGCCTGGGTGGTGGGAAGACGTCAACGGGTGGTCTGAGGGGGGTACTGATGAGGGACGGATGACAGGGCACTGTATAACCCCCAATGACAGGGCACTGTACAACCCCCAATGACACGGCACTGTACAACCGCCAATGACACGGCACTGTACAACCCCCAATGACACGGCACTGTACAACCCCAATGACACGGCACTGTACAACCGCCAATGACACGGCACTGTACAACCCCCAATGACAAGGCACTGTACAACCGCCAATGACACGGCACTGTACAACCCCCAATGGCACGGCACTGTACAACCGCCAATGACACGGCACTGTACAACCCCCAATGACACGGCACTGTTCAACCGCCAATGACACGGCACTGTACAACCCACAATGACAGGGCACTGTACAACCCCCAATGACACGGCACTGTACAACCGCCAATGACACGGCACTGTACAACCCACAATGACAGGGCACTGTACAACTGCCAATGACACGGCACTGTACAACCCAAAATGAGAGGGCACTGTACAACCCCCAATGACACGGCACTGTACAACCTACAATGACACGGCACTGTACAACCCACAATGACCTGACACTGTACAACCCCGAATGACACGGCACTGTACAACCGCCAATGACACGGCACTGTACAACCCACAATGACAGGGCACTGTACAACCCCCAATGACACGGTACTGTACAACCGCCAATGACACGGCACTGTACAACCCCCAATGACAAGGCACTGTACAACCCCCAATGACACGGCACTGTACAACCGCTAATGACACGGCACTGTACAACTCCCAATGACACGGCGCTGTACAACCCCCAATGACACGGCACTGTACAACCGCCAATGACACGGCACTGTACAACCGCCAATGACACGGCACTGTACAACCCCCAATGACACGGCACTGTACAACCCCCAATGACACGGCACTGTACAACCCCCAATGACACGGCACTGTACAACCGCCAATGACACGGCACTGTACAACCCCCAATGACACTGCACTGTACAACCCCCAATGACACGGCACTGTACAACCCCCAATGACACGGCACTGTACAACCCCCAATGACACGGCACTGTACAACCCACAATGACATGACACTGTACAACCCCCAATGACACGGCACTGTACAACCCCCAATGACACGGCACTGTACAACCCCCAATGACACGGCACTGTACAACCGCCAATGACACGGCACTGTACAACCCCCAATGACACGGCACTGTACAACCCCCAATGACACGGCACTGTACAACCCCCAATGACACGGCACTGTACAACCGCCAATGACACGGCACTGTACAACCCCCAATGACACGGCACTGTACAACCCCCAATGACACGGCACTGTACAACCCACAATGACACGGCACTGTACAACCCACAATGACACGGCACTGTACAACGCACAATGGCACCGCATACTTGGTCAGTGGAACTCTGGTGCTGGAAATAAAAGCAATTTCACTACATAGATCAGAAGCCTCAATTCCCACTATCGTAGCCCACACTGTTTCACCCCCAGTTTTATCTCTGCGCCCGACGCCCTGAGTGCAGTAGACCATTTCCCCCAGACAACTTTATCCTTGCGAACTGAAATCTGCATCTATGAATCTTAGTCCTCAATATATGTCCATTTAACTTTTCATAAACCGCAATGACGGAGTGGGGTGTGGCATTGAGTGGGAGGTGGGGTGTTCGCCCTAGGAAATGGTGGGAGATGTGAAGTTGGCTCCTACAATAGGTTTCGGTGGGAGGTTGAGACCCCTGCTACACACCCATAAGGGTGAACAAATCCCCGAAAGGGACTTCGTCTCGTAATAAATAGCACCCATGAATGACACTGATATCATAAATGCGGAAACAAAATAATGATCTATCCCGTCAGGGAAACAGGGAATACCAGTGTGGTTCCCACTGTGCCTGGGTGGCGGGAAGACGTCAACGGGTGGTCTGAGGTAGGTACTGACGAGGGGCGGAAACCCCGAGTGTGTTGTTACTGGGGCCGGCGGAAGTCGTTGGCCGGCCGGGTGCTGTGGTCGGCTGACCACCTAGGTCGCCGGGAGGTGCACTCAGCTCACCTGGCGGCGTCTGAGTCACCGCGTCCCGGGCGGAGAGACAGCGCACCTGGAGTCTTCCCGTCCGTCTCCCGGCCCAGACAGCCCTCCCAGTCGGCGCTGTATCCCGTCGACAACGACAGACTGTCCTCGCCATACGTTCAAACTGTCACCTCAATTGATTTAGCCCTTCGCGAATCAGGTTCTTTGATGCTTAAATCTGTAGTGTGTTAACAGTCTAAGTGATGTGTGCTGTCTGTTTAATAAAAGATGGCGTACTTTTGTTAAAATCATCGAAATAATTTACTTTGATCAACCGATAATTTACCATGTAATCGATGTGTTGCCATTGTTTCTCTGAGTTTTGACCGGAGTCGGTAAAAATAATGTAATAGTTCGTCCAATGATGTAACCAAAACCAAGTAACACATTTGCATGCCGTAGTCGATACTAGATAGGTTTGTTGCTTCGTGTAACGAGTCTGAAATGAGCGAAATAATCGAATCGAGTCAATACGCGAAACGCTGCTCGCTGAATCCACGTTTTTCTCATTAATCAGTTAAGTGCACAGTCTGACCGATTTTATCGTTTTATCGTAAAAGTATTGTAGTATAAAGCATGACCGCCCAATTGTGTTTTAAAAGTTGACAGTTTGAGGAAGTGCTAGGTCGTCGGAAAAGCTTGCTTGCAGCAGAATGGAGGAGCTGATATCATTCTTGAAGAGTGAAATATACAAGACGCTCCACATATGTTATAGTGAAGCTATCCTCCCAGAACACTAGTTGAGATCATGTTCCCAAATTCCTTTCCACAAACATTGCGTCTCGAATATTGAAGCTTCTACGTATCGCGTTATATTCTTTTCCAAGTGCAGCCAAGCGGGCAGGTTACGGTGTTGACGGAATTTCCGTCGATATGAACATGTAGCAAAGTTACGACTGTATGCTAAGCAGCGCAGAGTGCGTGCGTGCGTGCGTGCGTGCGTGCGTGCGTGCGTGCGTGCGTGCGTGCGTGCGTGCGTGCGTGCGAGGTTATATTAGTCTGTCGCACTGTACTGTATATTGAGTATAATGGTAAGTATTTTCCACTAGGTGGTCCGTGTCGGACACTATTATGTTGTGTATAATGGTAAGTATTTGCCACTAGGTGGTCCGTGTCGGACACTATTATGGGTTTCTGAAAAAATATCTCCTATTTATAGTCACGCTAATCTACCGTCTTGTCATTTTTTATTACGTGTTTGTGCGTGACTGAATAAAGTTCATTCAAATAAGACGCTGACAGTGGGTGTAAGGCAGCGATAACAATTTACCCTGCAGCCAATAAGTCATCATCGTTTGACTCCTATCGATTGATCGGGTGATTGGGAGTGATGAGCATCTCCGATCGGCGGGGAAGCGCCCCTACTTGTTCGCTCCCCGTGTAATCAGCAAATCTCGGAGCTGAATCCGTGACAGCGCGACCTAGACGCCCCTGTTGACGTGACTAATGCTGGTTGACTCACACGTTTACAACTTGTTAACGAACACAGACCACCACAGCGTTCGCCGTCGCTAACACAGCGCACCGGTTTGCCGTTCACTTGGCCGCTGCACTCTACCCTGCCTCTGCTCCAGTGCAAAGTGTCGGGGTCTAACGATCGTAGAACAAGGCGACCACGAGCGAGACTCGTGGATGTACATGCTGACAACATGATGCTGACAACATGATGCTGACAACATGATGCTGACAACATGATGCTGACAACATGATGCTGACAACATGATGCTGACAACATGATGCTGACACTGACATAACACTTGGAATGCGCTGCTTATGCGGGGAACGAGGCGGACTCGTATAAAATTGCAAAAACAACGAATATGATGGATGTAAACATATGGAACTATTGGTTTTATTGACAAAAGTCAAATGTTGCGATAATTAAATGTTTAATAATCCACATTTTAATTGCAAAAACAACGAATATGATGGATGTAAACATATGGAACTATTGGTTTTAATATAATAATAATAATAATAATACTATTTTTATATAATACTATTTTTATATAGCGCTAATTCCCGCATGGCGGATCGATGCGCTGTACAAGAAATATAATAAATGTATATTTTTATTGACAAAAGTGAAATGTTGCGATAATTAAATGTTTAATAATCCACATGTTAATTGCAAAAACAACGAATATGATGGATGTAAACATATGGAACTATTGGTTTTATTGACAAAAGTAAAATGTTGCGATAATTAAATGTTTAATAATCCACATGTTACACAAGTGCGGGGAATCAGTCTGTGGTGCGGTAGTGACTCTCGTTTCACCATCGGGGCGCGTATTACCCTAACATTTAGCGAACCACCAAGATAGGGTCAAGGTTGGGTGTTCATTGTGTAAAACAAATATTGGAAAACACAGTTGGTAGACCCAGATAGACATACAGAGAGATGGGAAGGGACAAACAGAGGGGAGGGAGAGAAAGCGAAATAGAAGGGGAGAGGGAAACAATCGTTCCAACCATTATGTGTATACACGTATAAGTCTTATAAATAACACGTTGACGCGTCGATTGTACCATCGAGTCAACAGGTCTCGGTGTACATACACTCGAATTCTCTGCGTCTTTATTATACGCGAGCCAGTGTGAAAGAGCTACTCGCAAAAATACAACACGGCTTGTCAGAATCGACAGGTGTTTTACGTTCGCAATAATACAAAGTAACCGCGCGTTTTAATCTGTCTTTTGATCAAGGACCACAAACAGCGTGTAATTACGTATTTACGTATTTACGCACGAGTGTGCGGGGAGTTGGGTGTGGCCCCCAAACATGCAAACCCCTTCTCGACGTCTGAGTCGCTGGCCCTGGATCTACCCTTATTAGCCTCAGTCAAACGTTGCGAATTGTTCGCCACACGTCACCGATTTTGCATAAGTTGGCAATTGATAAAATCAACAAACCCACTGACATGTACGCAACGTTATGTGGCAGATCTAGGGCATGCACCGTCGAGGTAATAAGTATCCTACAGGTACTGGGCCGTAGATATCGAAGAACTTAACCCGCCCAAATATGCCCCTGAAATGAACCCGTGTTACGCACGTTGTGGGAAAGTGGTAAACGCAACTGAAGCCCAGGTCGACGGCCTTGTAGTTTCAACCACGGCCTGTAGTTTCAACCACGGCCTGTAGTTTCAACCACGGCCTGTAGTTTCAACCACGGCCTGTAGTTTCAACCACGGCCTGTAGTTTCAACCACGGCCTGTAGTTTCAACCACGGCCTGTAGTTTCAACCACGGCCTGTAGTTTCAACCACGGCCTGTAGTTTCAACCACGGCCTGTAGTTTCAACCACGGCCTGTAGTTTCAACCACGACCTGTAGTTTCAACCACGGCCTGTAGTTTCAACCACGGCCTGTAGTTTCAACCACGGCCTGTAGTTTCAACCACGGCCTGTAGTTTCAACCACGGCCTGTAGTTTCAACCACGGCCTGTAGTTTCAACCACGGCCTGTAGTTTCAACCACGGCCTGTAGTTTCAACCACGGCCTGTAGTTTCAACCACGGCCTGTAGTTTCAACCACGGCCTGTAGTTTTAAGCTCCCTCCTCAACTGATTTAGTCCATCGCGAATCAGGTTAGTCAACGCTCAGATCTATAGTGGGGAACATTGGAACTAACACGTGCAGTCGGCTTCATAAAATAATGCGCATTTTTTTTAGAATCATGGAAATAATTTACTTTGATCGTTAGATCGTTCAACTTGCAAAACTGCGATTACCCTTATGCTGTAGTATATGTATATGCTGTAGTATATGTATATGTATATGTAGGCGTAGCCACTTGTACCCATAATTCGAATTTTGACGATAAAACATAGTGTAATCGTTTGTCCAATAATTTCACCAACGACCTGGCATGTGGTAGTCGATACTAGAGCTAGCATGTCGTAGTCGATACTAGAGCTAGCATGTCGTAGTCGATACTAGAGCTAGCATGTCGTAGTCGATACTAGAGCTAGCATGTCGTAGTCGATACTAGAGCTAGCATGTCGTAGTCGATACTAGAGCTAGCATGTCGTAGTCGATACTAGAGCTAGCATGTCGTAGTTGATACTAGAGCTAGCATGTCGTAGTCGATACTAGAGCTAGCATGTCGTAGTCGATACTAGAGCTAGCATGTCGTAGTCGATACTAGAGCTAGCATGTCGTAGTCGACACTAGAGCTAGCATGTCGTAGTCGATACTAGAGCTAGCATGTCGTAGTCGATACTAGAGCTAGCATGTCGTAGTCGATACTAGAGCTAGCATGTCGTAGTCGATACTAGAACTAGCATGTCGTAGTCGATACTAGAACTAGTATGTCGTAGTTGATACTAGAGCTAGCATGTCGTAGTCGATACTAGAGCTAACATATCGTAGTCGATACCAGAACTAGTATGTCGTAGTCGATACTAGAGCTAGCCTGTCGTAGTCGATACTAGAGCTAGCATATCGTAGTCGATACCAGAACTAGTATGTCGTAGTCGAGACTAGAGCTAGCATGTCGTAGTCGAGACTAGAGCTAGCTGTCGTAGTCGATACTAGAGCTAGCATGTCGTAGTCGATACTAGAGCTAGCATGTCGTAGTCGACACTAGAGCTAGCATGTCGTAGTCGACACTAGAGCTAGCATGTCGTAGTCGACACTAGAGCTAGCATGCCGTAGTCGATACTAGAGCTAGCATGTCGTAGTCGACACTAGAGCTAGCATGTCGTAGTCGACACTAGAGCTAGCATGTCGTAGTCGATACCAAAACTAGTATGTCGTAGTCGATACTAGAGCTAGCATGTCGTAGTCGATACTAGAGCTAGCATGTCGTAGTCGACACTAGAGCTAGCATATCGTAGTCGATACCAAAACTAGTATGTCGTAGTCGATACTAGAGCTAGCATGTCGTAGTCGAGACTAGAGCTAGCATGTCGTAGTCGAGACTAGAACTAGTATGTCGTAGTCGATACTAGAGCTAGCATGTCGTAGTCGATACTAGAGCTAGCTGTCGTAGTCGATACTAGAGCTAGCATGTCGTAGTCGATACTTGATAGTTATTTTTTCGCGAAATGAGATTAAAACGATACGAGCAAAAACACTACTTCCGGAAGTACCTTTTGGCTACAACCACGGTTTGTAATTGTATATAACCTCGGCCTGTAGTTTTAACCACGATGCCAGTAGCGATATATATATAACCAGTACTAAACTCATGTTCGCATACAGGTGTGCAGACACGCGTTTCATTGACCCATTGAGGCTATTCAGTACGCGCTCACGTCTGGGTTCCCAACCAAATAACGATGTCATTAGCGGTGCTAAGCATAGGCCAGAATTTTCGCGTAATCTCTGCTCGGGCGAACGATCTGTACTTCGACCATTCCGCCTGCGGCTGCTTTGAGTCACTCACAGGGGATTCCCCGCCTCGATGCCTATTGCTTGTCGAACTGGAAAACAATCTGGCTAGAAATGAGCCAAGCGGGAAGTAAAGAGTGATGTGGCGTGGAGAGAAAGTGACGCAAAACGCAGAAATAATTATTAAGCTCACAAGTTCGTGATGATTTACAAACCGCGAAACGAATTCATAAGTGTATAGCGATGTTCGGCATTTGCTTGTTTACCTTATATGGGCACCACACTGCTGGAAGTATTGGTATTGCTTATTTATTTATGCAAGTGTAGTTCATGAAACTGAGAGTAGGTTTCGTGTGGACATGAAGATTAACCGATCGTTTCAGTAAACATAAACAAACGCGATTCGTTGTTGGTCGTATAAGGGCCCGGCGTAGTTATGCGTGTCTTTACCTTCCGTGGCATCGCACATTCCTATAGGAAGAGTGACAGACAAAATAATTGCCAGGAACATGAAAACACACACTATAGACACGTTTGACAGTTAATTAATAATGTCCGTAAAATAATCAATATCACAAATATAACCACAGAAAGAATGCATTGCTTTGTGTGTGAAAGGGCCAGATCGAGAGGTGGCTAAGTAATAAGATCCTATAAGTTAAAGTTGCCTACTCTATTAATTTAGCCCATCGCGAATCCTGTTCAAATACGTAGTGGGTGTGACTATACTAGTAATATGCAATCGGTTTAATAAGAATGCATACTTTTGTTAAAAGCATCGAAAGAATTGAGTTTGATCGTTAGATCGGTTGTGAAAGTGAATAGGCTATACTTTACAGAGGCGGACAATATTTTGTCCTATTTCGCCGAATTTCGGTTCGCCCGAACCGATATTAAACAGTAATTAAACCGCATTAGCAGGACTAATGTCTTATACTTTCTGTTTTGGAACAGTGAAGTATAAGACTATCCCAGGGTGACTATAATGGGGAGGTGGCTGTATTACCGATGTGACTATAATAACGAGGTGGCTGTATTACCGAGGTTACTATAATGGCGAGGTGGCTGTATTACCGAGGTTACTATAATGGCGAGGTGGCTGTATTACCGAGGTTACTATAATGGCGAGGTGGCTGTATTGCCGAGGTTACTATAATGGCGAGGTGGCTGTATTGCCGAGGTTACTATAATGGCGAGGTGGCTGTATTACCGAGGTTACTATAATGGCGAGGTGGCTGTATTGCCGAGGTTACTATAATGGCGAGGTGGCTGTATTACCGAGGTTACTATAATGGCGAGGTGGCTGTATTACCGAGGTTACTATAATGGCGAGGTGGCTGTATTACCGAGGTTACTATAATGGCGAGGTGGCTGTATTACCGAGGTTACTATAATGGCGAGGTGGCTGTATTGCCGAGGTTACTATAATGGCGAGGTGGCTGTATTGCCGAGGTTACTATAATGGCGAGGTGGCTGTATTACCGAGGTTACTATAATGGCGAGGTGGCTGTATTGCCGAGGTTACTATAATGGCGAGGTGGCTGTATTACCGAGGTTACTATAATGGCGAGGTGGCTGTATTACCGAGGTTACTATAATGGCGAGGTGGCTGTATTACCGAGGTTACTATAATGGCGAGGTGGCTGTATTACCGAGGTTACTATAATGGCGAGGTGGCTGTATTGCCGAGGTTACTATAATGGCGAGGTGGCTGTATTGCCGAGGTTACTATAATGGCGAGGTGGCTGTATTGCCGAGGTTACTATAATGGCGAGGTGGCTGTATTACCGAGGTTACTATAATGGCGAGGTGGCTGTATTTGTATGTGTAATTGCAGCGTGTTTAATGCTTCCCTGAGAAGTATATTTGTTTGATGTTCAAATGAAGACGTCAGCCCGGGATGAAGGCAAGGCAAGGTCAGTGTTATAAGAACCATACCTTCAACTTTGCATAGGCAACGATCCAATATACAATTGGAGTGATTAACTTCTACCTAATATTTACTAATTACCCCATTGTAATAATAATGATAATAATAATACCATGGGTTCCACTTAACAGAATCACTTCGGACCAGAACAATTTAATTATGTGAAGCGACTGATTATGTCAAGCGGAGTCCGCGGTAATAAAAATAATAATAATAATAATTATACAGACCGAGACTGAGATGGGACGACTGTGTGAAGAGAGATTTGGCGGGAGTGGGAGGGGATTGGGAGGGGAGTGGGAGTGGGAGGGGAGTGGGAGGGGAGTGGAAGGGGAGTGGGAGTGGGAGGGGAGTGGGAGGGGAATGGGAGAACAAGTATGAACAAGGACACGCAAAAGTCATCATCAGAGTGAGATATCACCGAGGAGGTGGCAATGTCTTATGTCGTCTGTGCTGCCTCTTGGCACCACCAACACCACGAGACATATCATTCATAACTATTTACATTTGGAAACTGGAAGCTACACACATTCCAGAAGGTAAGTGATATCTTAATTACCTTGGCAGAATTCATCAATATTATGCAGATAAACGCCATCGCTTCTTTACACGGTCTCTCCACTTAAAGTCACGACTTAGCGAGTGGTGCTCGTGACTTGGGTATATAATTACTGGGAATGTGACATGTGACAACTTAGGCAATGCGCCAGCAGGTACGATGGTCCTCGAAAAGTTGTCGCACGACAAACCATTTAGCGAGGTCGTTTAACAAGATGTAACACTCTCGAGATAGCATTTCAGTCGATAAGACTGCTACCATTTCAATCGATAAGACTGCTACCATCTGTTTCGTTCATTCATATATTGGCTGCTATGAGAACGAGAGAATTAATGCTTTCTTAAATCCATTCAACACTATTCTTTTATTTAACCAACTTCGCTTGTCTAGATCTTCTACTGTTCATAAATTTTGAAAGATACTTATATGAAGACCTTCATGACTATGTTGTTAAGCCACATTCTGTTTGGACATAATTGCAACCAAAGGCTGTCGTTGTCTGTCTACCCTGAGCAGTTTTCTTGAAATATCTCAGCAGGTTTATCAGACTTATGTCATATTTATATCAGTATGACGACATAAGCACATTGTATATGCGTATGTGTATATATGTGTGTGTGTGAGTGTGAGTGTGTGTGTGTGTGTGTGTGTGTGTGTGTGTGTGTGTGTGTGTGTGTGTGTGTGTGTGCGTTGTGCGTGCGCTTGCATGTTTGTACGTACGCACGCATGCATGCACGCACGCACGCACGCAAAGGTGTGCTTTCACGTTGAGCTAACATTGTGCGTGGGTTGTGAAGCATGGGGACGGCCGGGGGGGGGGGTTGAACAGCGCTAACTTAGTCTACTGTTTACAATGAGATTGTCACCAGGTGTTGAAAGCTGATAAGTACCAACGTTTTATTTACATTTGTTCTCGCTGTAATTGGGAAGCTGCCGTTTATCATTTCTGTTTTAATAAAAAATTTCTATGTATCGTTAATCCCCAACTGTTGCGAATACATGATTATAAATAATGATTTAAATTATGCAACTATAGCTACAATCACCTTTTCACAATCACAATTTTTTGGAATCGCCACAGGGTGGCGGCTGGAATCGGATTTTGAAATACGTTGGAATCGGATTAGCTCACGTATGGAATGGAATTCACATGTAATCAACTCCAGGTCTATGAATTACATGTTACTTCTCAAATGTGACATATTATATTATTACATGTAACGTAATATATTATGGGAGTCTACTGCATATTACTTAAAAAAGTGTATATTTGTATTACACATTATGTCTTGCAACAGTGCATATTTTATTGTTTTTGTCAATCAATGCCTAGGAGTTACGGATGTTGCGACGAATTAATTTCGGCCCAAAGATCCGTTTACGTCAGAACTCCCTGTGACCCGGTTAAACCCAAGAAGAGTTATACAACAAACGCTCCCGATCTCTGTATGTTGATACGTATTCTTCAAGAGGCATTGAACTCTGTCTAGTGGATCTACTGATCCCGACCTGGACACTTGCCGGTGGAATCCCAGGTCGAGGTGAAACCCTTAGTAATGTATTGTATCGTGCGATCGGGAGCACGGTATATGATATCGGTTTAGCACACAAGTGCGATATCATGGTAGACTAGACCTTTGTTCGTTTAGCAGGCTATATTTAGCAGTGTTGTTTATTCGCAAGATTCGCTCGATTGGTCCACCTTGATAACACACTTGGGGCGATTCCGGTTCCGGAATCGGCACTGAAGGCTGATTCCGTGATTTGAAAGCAGTGAAATGGGAGTCGCTTTGGGTGGAATCGGAATTGGTTACTGGAATCAAAATGTTTCTTCAGTTGCACTACCCACTTTTATGTTGATGCTACACGAATAGTTAAGGCTAGTGGTTGATGAAAAGCAGTAAAATAATACACTGCCCCACACCTGGGGCAGTATGTAATAAAATATAATTAATATGTAATATATGTAATTCACATACTTGGGTTTGATTCCGTGTAAGCTATTCCGATTCCAACACATTTAAAAAATCCAATTTCGATTCCAAAACACCTTTTGAATACGATTCAACCACACTTTTTTCATCTAATTCCACCAATGCACTAAATAGTATATATTTTTTTTAAGTTTACGAATACTTCAAAGTATTCGAATACAACATGTTTCAATTTTATACCTTGCACAACTGCAAAAAGTTACACTGCAAAAATATTATAAATTTACAACCGTAGTATTTTGTTTTTATTAGATTAACTAAAATAATAAAACATATTATGTGGAAAATGTGTATTTCAAAATCAATACAAAACTATACAGCATAATGTGAAATAAGTTATCGCAACAGAGGTTAGTCAGGTTGTTGGGATTACGTAATCTTGTAGCGAAGGTAGAAATTAAGGAGATTCAAAATGTTGAATGGTTTATTTGTTATACATAGTTTATCGTGGGATGGGGTTATTCGCAATATTGATGACAATCTACACTCGCCACCGTGGAATAAAATAAATAAAAGGTAGTGATGATTCACTTCCAACTAATTGTTTTGGTGTAACAGTGTTATTCCCGCGGCAACGTGGAGATTGTAATCCCAGATTCCGGGAAAGAAGTGAGACATCAATGTTAGACTTAATGTTCACTAATGAAGAGATTGTAATCCCAGATTCCGGGAAAGAAGTGAGACATCAATGTTAGACTTAATGTTCACTAATGAAGAGATTGTAATCCCAGATTCCGGGAAGGAAGTGAGACATCAATGTTAGACTTAATGTTCACTAATGAAGAGATTGTAATCCTAGATTCCGGGAAGGAAGCGATACATCAATGTTAGACTTAATTTTCACTAGTGAAGAAAAGTGGGAATTAGCGCTTTATGAATACAGTATTGTTGTTATAATTGTTATATGTAGCACCGTGTAGCACCGTGTAGCACCGTGTAGCACCGTGTAGCACCGTGTAGCACGCCTGTAGCGAGCAATGAGTGCGATGGTCCTTGCACAGACGCCGAACTTATACGACTCACCGAGCCACCGACTCACCGAGCCACCGACTCACCGTGCCACCGACTCACCGAGCCACCGAGCCGTAGAGGACGGGCCTGGGCAGGCAGCCAGGTTGCGGGCAGCGGCGTTCTCCGCCAAAGATCGCAGGCGTCCAATACTGCAAGTACATCTACCTACACGCACCGCCAGCTACATCTAAAGACATACACGAGGCCGTGTAGTGCAGTGGGCAACCACGTGCACCAAGTCGCGTACCCAGGAGCCGTGCACCTGGTGAAATCTCCTGCACTATACAAGTACACCATATGTTCGTCCGTTCACACTTCTCACGCCAAGTATTCGGACCTGCTCTGTTTACCTTTGTTTGTATTAATTTTGTATGCGGAGGGTGACGAAGAGGTCGGTGGGTCAAACAGATTAGCCCGGAGACGAGCTGCGAGTATGGGGTAGGTCTTAGCTAGGTATTTTAACATTCACACATGAAAGCCTATAGAATGGGTTTTGTTTAATAATGCTTAAGCAAATTAGTTGGCTGTACAACGATGTATTTAGATGTGTCCCCATCTCATCTCCCCATCTATTTGGCCACACTATGTAGTCGGCGACATGTCACGATTTTGTTTTATTACAAGCCAATCCTGTCCATGTTGTAGGTACTTGACCACTATGCCGGCCGTTTGTAGTCTGTTAGACTCTTCAGACCCAGTTCTAAGGGAGAGGTCAAGGAGGTCCGGACCCCTCTTCTCTGACATGGTTTAAACCATTTTTCCTGATTTTGTTTTCACTAAATTTGAGATGAATTGATGCGAAAGTATAATATGAAATAAGAAGGGCACCTAAACGCGAACGTGATTAATCATTTATTTTTGTTTTTATGAGATCACTTTACGGCAGCATCATATTTAATGAAAAGTCATAACTTTGTAAAAAAAAACTTTAGCACGTATGGGAAGAGTCGTGTGAAGTATTGAGGCTTGAATAATACTTATTAGAAGTTTTACTTGTACAAACAGTTGACCGACCTTTTTAAAAGCTAGATCCGACTCTGATCTTCATACAACGCTCTCTGGTTGGTTCCTGCTTGGTGCACGCGTACTCATCATTGCATAGTTTGTTCGTGCTTGGTGCACGCGTACTCATCATTGCATAGTTTGTTCGTGCTTGGTGCACGCATACTCATCATTGCATAGTTTGTTCGTGCTTGGTGCACGCATACTCATCATTGCATAGTTTGTTCGTGCTTGGTGCACGCGTACTCATCATCGCGTAGTTTGTTCGTGCTTGGTGCACGCGTACTCATCATCGCGTAGTTTGTTCGTGCTTGGTGCACGCATACTCATCATTGCATAGTTTGTTCGTGCTTGGTGCACGCATACTCATCATCGCGTAGTTTGTTCGTGCTTGCTGCACGCGTACTCATCATTGCATAGTTTGTTCGTGCTTGGTGCACGCGTACTCATCATTGCATAGTTTGTTCGTGCTTGGTGCACGCGTACTCATCATTGCATAGTTTGTTCGTGCTTGGTGCACGCATACTCATCATTGCATAGTTTGTTCGTGCTTGGTGCACGCGTACTCATCATTGCATAGTTTGTTCGTGCTTGGTGCACGCATACTCATCATTGCATAGTTTGTTCGTGCTTGGTGCACGCGTACTCATCATCGCGTAGTTTGTTCGTGCTTGGTGCACGCGTACTCATCATCGCGTAGTTTGTTCGTGCTTGGTGCACGC
This sequence comes from Lamellibrachia columna, assembly GCA_963662155.1. Classification (NCBI taxonomy): domain Eukaryota; kingdom Metazoa; phylum Annelida; class Polychaeta; order Sabellida; family Siboglinidae; genus Lamellibrachia; species Lamellibrachia columna. The sequence continues at coordinate 12,356,961 of OY759272.1, read as the reverse complement.
ATACTCATCATTGCATAGTTTGTTCGTGCTTGGTGCACGCATACTCATCATCGCGTAGTTTGTTCGTGCTTGGTGCACGCATACTCATCATTGCATAGTTTGTTCGTGCTTGGTGCACGCATACTCATCATCGCGTAGTTTGTTCGTGCTTGGTGCACGCGTACTCATCATCGCGTAGTTTGTTCGTGCTTGGTGCACGCATACTCATCATTGCATAGTTTGTTCGTGCTTGGTGCACGCGTACTCATCATCGCGTAGTTTGTTCGTGCTTGGTGCACGCATACTCATCATTGCATAGTTTGTTCGTGCTTGGTGCACGCATACTCATCATCGCGTAGTTTGTTCGTGCTTGGTGCACGCGTACTCATCATCGCGTAGTTTGTTCGTGCTTGGTGCACGCATACTCATCATTGCATAGTTTGTTCGTGCTTGGTGCACGCATACTCATCATCGCGTAGTTTGTTCGTGCTTGGTGCACGCATACTCATCATCGCGTAGTTTGTTCGTGCTTGGTGCACGCATACTCATCATTGCATAGTTTGTTCGTGCTTGGTGCACGCATACTCATCATCGCGTAGTTTGTTCGTGCTTGGTGCACGCGTACTCATCATCGCGTAGTTTGTTCGTGCTTGGTGCACGCATACTCATCATTGCATAGTTTGTTCGTGCTTGGTGCACGCGTACTCATCATAGTTTGTCACTACCTCTTCTGCTCTGTATAACACCACATCTAACTCCGTGAACAGGGGCGTAACGGAGAAGTTTTGTTTTGATACGCCTCTTAGCCCTCGCCACAGAAGTTTTCATAATAATTATTATTATTGCTATCATCATTGTTGTTGTTTTTGTTAATATCAGTGTCATTATCATTATCATTATCATTATCATTATCAACGTTATTATTATATAACTGGCACTGTAACACAGCAGACGAAGCCACTGAACAGTCAATGTTTACAAAATAGAGACGAGGTCAGTCTTTTGAGAGGGCTTGGTCTGGTGTTGAAGTGCGACCAAATGTCTTGTGGCAAAAAAAATGTCATGTGACCAAATGTCGTGTGGCCAAATGTCATGTGACCAATTGTGTGACTAAAATTAATGTCTTAGTCCCACAAATGTATGTCATACACGTTGTAATTACTGTAAAAATAAAGCGTACGTGGTATGTGCTATTCTTGTCAACAAGAGCGACGTTGCATGTATAAACCGGCGGATGTAGAAACCAATGCACCATTTGAAGCACAATTTACTCAGAGGGGAAACGTGGCAGAATAACAATGGAATTAAACAGGGAAAGGGCACGGGTAGCCCATAGACAGTACCTCTTGCCAAACAAGTGGGGCATTGTGTTCACCCCTCACGGGGATTTAAGCTTACGCATCAAACAGTTAGTCGAATAGAACTGAATAACCCGCCGCGTTGGATGTTATGCATATTATGTGTGTCGTGCCGTTCTAGCTATAGCGCTATTCATTCCAACAGTTACTGAAGCTGCAGTCGACTCGGCCTCTAGGGGTCAGACCACAGTTTAGTTTCCCAGTGATGGGCATGTGTTACCAATGTGCTGAAAAAGTTTGATAACAATCACACATTTCCATCTCTTTTAATCCTGTGGCAAACGCACTTATCACCACAACCGGCAGTTTTCGTAAGCAATCAAAACGTCTGTTGATGTATCGGGAATGTCATCATCAAAATACCAACGCTTCTTCAAATGCACTTCATAATGCTACATCTCTCTGCCAAAGGTCCGACACTTCAAAGGATCCAACCTCGCCGGCTGAATACAGTTACTTCTTGGCAAACAAACTGGAAACGGTTAATTTGCAATTTATAGGCACTGTTTATTCGAAACATACCTGGACGTGTAACTGTGGTCTTAACCCACTAGTCTGGTCACATATTTTACAAATTTCCTCGGGTCATTCCCACGGTCGGTCGAGGGGTACATTTAGTTAGTTGGTCTCGAGCCACTTGTGTGTGATTTACGGTATTTTTGAAGTGGAATTGGAATTGGTATGTATATTTAGAATTGGAATCGATATAATGCCATTGTCTGGTCAAAATAGGAGGAATATCAGGTTTTAGTGTATTTTTCATGCATGAGGTATGTCGTTTTCAGGAATTTTACACAGGAGGTCAGTTAATTGAGTTTTCAAGTGGCATGAATGTTTAAAGAAAATCCAAAGAAACGTCACCACGGTAGCCAATGGCAAAACTAATTCTGGTTTAACACCAGCTTGTTCCTCCAAACACGCCGTTGTGTGAGACTGCGGGTGTTTCACGAAGACCTGTGTTGTCACAGTTCGGTACATTTACTTCACAATAATTGTATCAAACACGCGGAAATGCGCACCGGTTTTCACGGCAAAAAAGATTACCATTTAGAACAACAAGCTGCAGACAAGCAGGTGGAAACCAACGGCTTATCGGGAGTCCAACAATGTTTAACGTGGTCATGGCCACTGACAGACACTGCTTTCATTTGTACAGTCAATACGTAATTTTTTCCTTTTGTTATCGAAATCTATTTTCATTTTGTTACCGTCCTCCGTGACAATGAGAACTTACTCATATACAATCTACACTGCTCTTTCATTGACGATACTTCCTACCCGCTAGTCCTACTATCTTCCTTAAGTGTAAAGACACTATGTCTATCAATATATTTATAACCGTTCAATATAAAAAAAAACTTAAATTTGGCATCCTCTTACAATCTGCTTGTCTGCAATGTCAACCACAATCTCTTAGGCGTTGATGTAGCAAAGATCTCTCGTTTCTGAGATCAACTTAGTTGGTTGCGTTCCTTGTTGTGTTCTTTCCAGTTAATTGTCTTCGTCCTGTCACGTGGCCGCATGCATGCACTGTTCCAAATGATACCTAAATACCGCTTTATGCAGGGGTATAATTAGGTTTTATTTACCCTACTTCTCATAAATAACTGTTGATTTTATTACCTTTTGATTGAAGTCCCAATTCCACATTGCTCTGACAGTTTCACACCAACGCTAATTGTTATTCCAAAACCGTTTTCTGCTATGGTTGCACCTAGTATAGCATCCATCACCTATTTTAGTAGTCACACACCCGATAATAATGTTATTGGTTACGCGTGTGTCACCGTCTTGGGTCACGCTGACCTTCTGTGTGTGTCACTATCCGTGTCAAGGTGACCCTTACGAGTCACCCCTACCCCCTGGATATCTGTGCCCATGAGGACGTAGACGTGCCGCTGCGTGCCACGTGTATTTATAACTTTTTAAACATAAAAACGAAATGTAACAACCATCCGGGTTACAGTTAATTAATAATAACAATGACGTGTTATATAGATAAGGGGTTCATGACCCTTTATGCAACCGTCAAGGCTCATGGGAGCAGCTAATGCGGTGCTCACCCCACAGTGACACTTATACAATTGGTGCAATGCGTGTGACGTTGTGATGCAGAGAAGGCACGAGCGCACGCTCTCACACTTTGAAGAAAAAAATAGTGGTCACCAAAGAGGGGGGCAGGTAGCCTGAACATATTTTCGGGGGGGGTGTACGTCGTTGCCCCACCCCAAATGTGCGCCTACAAATAAATCGTGTCCCTCTCAGAAAATCTATGTATTTTCACCATGCCGTCGGGTGTGGCCTGTCTGCGCCATAACCATTCTGTTGGCGCTCATTATAATCGCTCAACCTAAACATAAACGTGTCTTCAAATGGCCGCATTCAGCGAATGTCAGCGAACTTCAGTAAGACATACGCGGTCACGATATTAGAATAGGTATACACATGTAGTTTACACTATATAAACATGATTTTGCGATAAAAATTATTATATTTTGTACTTTTAATATTCCTGGAACCATTTCATACTAACGTCAGCGTCTTATTCGAAAATAATACATTTAGCCCCATGATCATTAGCAAACTTCTATAAGCGGCCCTTGGCGAAGACTGGCTTGTGCGAACGAAGTGTAACCAAGTTGGTGAAATGTATAAAAGTAAACAAAACAGTGACGTGAACGTTTAGTTTACACACGTTTACACAGCTACCTCCAACCACTGAGACCAGGAGGAACACGAAGTGATCATCTATATCCAAAACTGCATTATCAATGTCTGAAAACGTAACAGCGTTGACCAGTAATAATTTATAACGATTCATGGTTGTCAAACATCGTCTCCCGTTTCTGCTTCTCAAAATGGATTTCGTTCAGTTACTAATTATTTCGCTAAAACTTTGAATACGTGCAACTTATTGAACATCTAAATATAATAGCTTGGTGTTGTTTGAAGGGCTACGCGGCTTGATGTAGACAGAAACCACGGTAATACGAGCAAGTCAAACCTATTACTTGCCGATGTTTACAATATGTCGCTCAACTCTTTCGCCAAATGTAGTGTGTCTTACTAACGAGGAATGACCGCAGACACCCTGACCTGCTGGTCCAACCGCAGAACGTCACCGAGAACCAAAGTAATCCGAATTAGCTTCGCGGGGATCAAACATAATTGACCATAATTGGCAGTCGGGTCGAAATTCAACGTACTTTCTCACCTAAGCGGGCCAGCGAATCCAAAGGTGTGTGTTTGTGTGTGCGTGTGTGTGTGTGTGTGTGCGTGCGTGCGTTCGTGCGTGCGTGCGTGCGTGCGTGCGTATATATATATATATATATATATATATATATATATATATATATACCGGGGTGACGCCGGGGTGGATTATGCATACATACGATTATACATCGATTGATTACAATATGCATACATTTCAAATTAATAAAGATTAATGTTAATTTATACAAATGTATATCTGTCCGGGAGACTCTATAACTGGTCGCTAATGTGAGAGCCACCCGTATAATGATAAAGAAGAATATTGTAAGGCGGATTAAATATATAAAATATGTACGTAATTATGATATGCTTAATTTAAATTTAACAGTAAGTTATTCGACATTATAATATCAATCAATATATAATATCATGATAAGTCAAATATCATCAAGAGGAAATCAGTTTACTTAGTTATTGACAGTCTTCGAACATGTCACTGCATGTAATGTTCATGAAGGTGACATAACAATTCAGGATATTACAGATGGAGCTATGCCAAGATAGAAAGAATGTCTTCGTGTAAGAACTGAAACCATGCAATGGATGAGAATATATATATATATATATATATATATATATATATATATATATATATATATATATATATATATAGTAAGCCCTTAGGATTATGATAACATTGCTAATGTGTAAGTACCGCCTATACATATACATACATACATACACATATATACATACGCATACATACATACATACGACATACATTCATACATACATACATACATACATACATACATACATACATACATACATACATACATACATACATATATACATACATACATACATACATATATATATATATATATATATATATATATATATATATATATATATATATATATATATATATATATATATATATATATATATATATATATATATATATATATATATATATATATATATATATATATATATTGTGGAAGTTGGTAAGGAGCCGTCCCTTATAAGTATATATACACACACACGCAATAAGCCCTTGGGGCTATGATAACATTGCTAATGTGTAAGTACCGCCTTCAGCGACAACGAGATAATCATATTTATAGAATCAACGATTTTTTGGCTGCAGCAAGATGTTGCAATTTACACTCCAGGATGTCGGGTATATAGATAGATTTCACAGATTACTTGTGCACTCAAAGTCTGTATGCAAAGAGAGTAATAACTACTGGATATCGTATGTGTGAACCCCATAGATTGCGTTATTATCTATGACAACCATCTGAATAGCGGATATCCTGAAGCATAAACGGCAACATTGTACTACAGTAAGAGTATACGGGTACATACGCACGCATGCACGCACGCACACACGCACGCACGCACGCACATACATACATAAACACACATACATACACTTGTAGTATGAGTATATATCCTCCTGTATATGAATCCGCGTATGTGCGTCGTCTCTTTGCGAGAGCAGTGGTTACGTAAACTACCTTGGGTGTATTCCGACCACCTCTGATAAAGCAAGAAACCCTCTAGGAAAATAGACACAGCCGTGGCGTGCCTGGAAGGCGGCGTCAAGTGCACGTATGAAAAGAATCTTTCCCAGTGTTACTTTGTGACAGGGAGGTTAGATTTCCCGACTGATGACTGAGGGTGTCTTAATGAAAGACGTTACATGTGTGATTGAATTTGCCTTCGACACCTGACCAAATTAAAGATGAAAACAGAGATCGCCACGGTCGAGTTAATTACCGTTATACATAACATATTTTAGTTGCATCGTCATTGGTTTTATAATTTATTAATTACATTAGTTGTTGTTGTTGCTAGGCCATACACGAGATGTTCGACTTTACCGAGACACCACATATAGCAACGTCATGCTGCGTTGACATTTCCGTTCGTTGTGTCGTGGCAAACACTTATGTTGAAATATTCGGTTTGTTAGTTTTGTTTTTCAGTATTATATGACTGGGCCATCGTGAAATTGTGTTTTTCCGTGTAATTACCATTGTGTTGTTTGCTTTGAACCCACCCTCGTTTAGAAATTATTCACACAGCGAAGCACTTATTTCTGAGATATGCTTATGGCTTTCTTCTTGTTTGCCTTCTGTGATTCTGTGCGGTTTTCTATTTTCTGTTAAATATAACCTTATCACCTTATATATATATATTTTTATATGTATATATATACATATATATATATACCGGGGTGACGCCGGGGTGGATTATACATACATACGATTATACATCGATTGATTACAATATGCATACATTTCAAATTAATAAAGATTAATGTTAATTTATACAAATGTATATCTGTCCGGAAGACTCTATAACTGGTCGATAATGTGAGAGCCACCCGTATAATGATAAAGAAGAATATTGTAAGGCGGATTAAATATATAAAATATGTACGTAATTATGATATGCTTAATTTAAATTTAACAGTAAGTTATTCGACATTATAATATCAATCAATATATAATATCATGATAAGTCAAATATCATTAAGAGCAAATAAGTTTACTAAGTTATTCACTGTCTTCGAACATGTCACTGCACGTAATGTTCATGAAGGTGACATATATAACAATTCAGGATATTACAGATGGAGCTATGCCAAGATAGAAAGAATGTCTTCGTGTAAGAACTGAAACCATGCAATGGATGAGAATATATATATATATATATATATATATATATATATATATATATATATATATATATATATATATATATATATATATATATATACATATATATATATATATATATACATATATATATATATATATATATATATATATATATATATATATATAGTAAGCCCTTAGGATTATGATAACATTGCTAATGTGTAAGTACCGCCTATACATATACATACATACATACACATATATACATATGCATACATACATACATGCAACATACATTCATACATACATACATACATACATACATACATACATACATACATACATACATACATACATACATACATATATATATATATTGTGGAAGTTGGTAAGGAGCCGTCCCTTATAAGTATATATACACACACACGCAATAAGCCCTTGGGACTATGATAACATTGCTAATGTGTAAGTACCGCCTTCAGCGACAACGAGATAATCATATTTATAGAATCAACGATTTTTTGGCTGCAGCAAGATGTTGCAATTTACACTCCAGGATGTCGGGTATATAGATAGATTTCACAGATTACTTGTGCACTCAAAGTCTGTATGCAAAGAGAGTAATAACTACTGGATATCGTATGTGTGAACCCCATAGATTGCGTTATTATCTATGACAACCATCTGAATAGCGGATATCCTGAAGCATAAACGGCAACATTGTACTACAGTAAGAGTATACGGGTACATACGCACGCATGCACGCACGCACACACGCACGCACGCACGCACATACATACATAAACACACATACATACACTTGTAGTATGAGTATATATCCTCCTGTATATGAATCCGCGTATGTGCGTCGTCTCTTTGCGAGAGCAGTGGTTACGTAAACTACCTTGGGTGTATTCCGACCACCTCTGATAAAGCAAGAAACCCTCTAGGAAAATAGACACAGCCGTGGCGTGCCTGGAAGGCGGCGTCAAGTGCACGTATAAAAAGAATCTTTCCCAGTGTTACTTTGTGACAGGGAGGTTAGATTTCCCGACTGATGACTGAGGGTGTCTTAATGAAAGACGTTACATGTGTGATTGAATTTGCCTTCGACACCTGACCAAATTAAAGATGAAAACAGAGATCGCCACGGTCGAGTTAATTACCGTTATACATAACATATTTTAGTTGCATCGTCATTGGTTTTATAATTTATTAATTACATTAGTTGTTGTTGTTGCTAGGCCATACACGAGATGTTCGACTTTACCGAGACACCACATATAGCAACGTCATGCTGCGTTGACATTTCCGTTCGTTGTGTCGTGGCAAACACTTATGTTGAAATATTCGGTTTGTTAGTTTTGTTTTTCAGTATTATATGACTGGGCCATCGTGAAATTGTGTTTTTCCGTGTAATTACCATTGTGTTGTTTGCTTTGAACCCACCCTCGTTTAGAAATTATTCACACAGCGAAGCACTTATTTCTGAGATATGCTTATGGCTTTCTTCTTGTTTGCCTTCTGTGATTCTGTGCGGTTTTCTATTTTCTGTTAAATATAACCTTATCACCTTATATATATATATTTTTATATGTATATATATACATATATATATATACCGGGGTGACGCCGGGGTGGATTATACATACATACGATTATACATCGATTGATTACAATATGCATACATTTCAAATTAATAAAGATTAATGTTAATTTATACAAATGTATATCTGTCCGGAAGACTCTATAACTGGTCGATAATGTGAGAGCCACCCGTATAATGATAAAGAAGAATATTGTAAGGCGGATTAAATATATAAAATATGTACGTAATTATGATATGCTTAATTTAAATTTAACAGTAAGTTATTCGACATTATAATATCAATCAATATATAATATCATGATAAGTCAAATATCATTAAGAGCAAATAAGTTTACTAAGTTATTCACTGTCTTCGAACATGTCACTGCACGTAATGTTCATGAAGGTGACATATATAACAATTCAGGATATTACAGATGGAGCTATGCCAAGATAGAAAGAATGTCTTCGTGTAAGAACTGAAACCATGCAATGGATGAGAATATATATATATATATATATATATATATATATATATATATATATATATATATATATATATATATATATATATATATACATATATATATATATATATATACATATATATATATATATATATATATATATATATATATATATATATATATATATATATATATATATATATATATAGTAAGCCCTTAGGATTATGATAACATTGCTAATGTGTAAGTACCGCCTATACATATACATACATACATACACATATATACATATGCATACATACATACATGCAACATACATTCATACATACATACATACATACATACATACATACATACATACATACATACATACATACATACATACATACATACATACATACATACATACATACATATATATATATATTGTGGAAGTTGGTAAGGAGCCGTCCCTTATAAGTATATATACACACACACGCAATAAGCCCTTGGGACTATGATAACATTGCTAATGTGTAAGTACCGCCTTCAGCGACAACGAGATAATCATATTTATAGAATCAACGATTTTTTGGCTGCAGCAAGATGTTGCAATTTACACTCCAGGATGTCGGGTATATAGATAGATTTCACAGATTACTTGTGCACTCAAAGTCTGTATGCAAAGAGAGTAATAACTACTGGATATCGTATGTGTGAACCCCATAGATTGCGTTATTATCTATGACAACCATCTGAATAGCGGATATCCTGAAGCATAAACGGCAACATTGTACTACAGTAAGAGTATACGGGTACATACGCACGCATGCACGCACGCACACACGCACGCACGCACGCACATACATACATAAACACACATACATACACTTGTAGTATGAGTATATATCCTCCTGTATATGAATCCGCGTATGTGCGTCGTCTCTTTGCGAGAGCAGTGGTTACGTAAACTACCTTGGGTGTATTCCGACCACCTCTGATAAAGCAAGAAACCCTCTAGGAAAATAGACACAGCCGTGGCGTGCCTGGAAGGCGGCGTCAAGTGCACGTATAAAAAGAATCTTTCCCAGTGTTACTTTGTGACAGGGAGGTTAGATTTCCCGACTGATGACTGAGGGTGTCTTAATGAAAGACGTTACATGTGTGATTGAATTTGCCTTCGACACCTGACCAAATTAAAGATGAAAACAGAGATCGCCACGGTCGAGTTAATTACCGTTATACATAACATATTTTAGTTGCATCGTCATTGGTTTTATAATTTATTAATTACATTAGTTGTTGTTGTTGCTAGGCCATACACGAGATGTTCGACTTTACCGAGACACCACATATAGCAACGTCATGCTGCGTTGACATTTCCGTTCGTTGTGTCGTGGCAAACACTTATGTTGAAATATTCGGTTTGTTAGTTTTGTTTTTCAGTATTATATGACTGGGCCATCGTGAAATTGTGTTTTTCCGTGTAATTACCATTGTGTTGTTTGCTTTGAACCCACCCTCGTTTAGAAATTATTCACACAGCGAAGCACTTATTTCTGAGATATGCTTATGGCTTTCTTCTTGTTTGCCTTCTGTGATTCTGTGCGGTTTTCTATTTTCTGTTAAATATAACCTTATCACCTTATATATATATATTTTTATATGTATATATATACATATATATATATACCGGGGTGACGCCGGGGTGGATTATACATACATACGATTATACATCGATTGATTACAATATGCATACATTTCAAATTAATAAAGATTAATGTTAATTTATACAAATGTATATCTGTCCGGAAGACTCTATAACTGGTCGATAATGTGAGAGCCACCCGTATAATGATAAAGAAGAATATTGTAAGGCGGATTAAATATATAAAATATGTACGTAATTATGATATGCTTAATTTAAATTTAACAGTAAGTTATTCGACATTATAATATCAATCAATATATAATATCATGATAAGTCAAATATCATTAAGAGCAAATAAGTTTACTAAGTTATTCACTGTCTTCGAACATGTCACTGCACGTAATGTTCATGAAGGTGACATATATAACAATTCAGGATATTACAGATGGAGCTATGCCAAGATAGAAAGAATGTCTTCGTGTAAGAACTGAAACCATGCAATGGATGAGAATATATATATATATATATATATATATATATATATATATATACATATATATATATATATATATATATACATATATATATATATATATATATATATATATATATATATATATATATATATATATATATATATATATATATATATATATATATATATATATATATATATATATATATATATATATATATATATATATATATATATATATATATATAGTAAGCCCTTAGGATTATGGTAACATTGCTAATGTGTAAGTACCGCCTATACATATACATACATACATACACATATATACATATGCATACATACATACATGCAACATACATTCATACATACATACATACATACATACATACATACATACATACATACATACATACATACATACATACATATATATATATATATTGTGGAAGTTGGTAAGGAGCCGTCCCTTATAAGTATATATACACACACACGCAATAAGCCCTTGGGACTATGATAACATTGCTAATGTGTAAGTACCGCCTTCAGCGACAACGAGATAATCATATTTATAGAATCAACGATTTTTTGGCTGCAGCAAGATGTTGCAATTTACACTCCAGGATGTCGGGTATATAGATAGATTTCACAGATTACTTGTGCACTCAAAGTCTGTATGCAAAGAGAGTAATAACTACTGGATATCGTATGTGTGAACCCCATAGATTGCGTTATTATCTATGACAACCATCTGAATAGCGGATATCCTGAAGCATAAACGGCAACATTGTACTACAGTAAGAGTATACGGGTACATACGCACGCATGCACGCACGCACACACGCACGCACGCACGCACATACATACATAAACACACATACATACACTTGTAGTATGAGTATATATCCTCCTGTATATGAATCCGCGTATGTGCGTCGTCTCTTTGCGAGAGCAGTGGTTACGTAAACTACCTTGGGTGTATTCCGACCACCTCTGATAAAGCAAGAAACCCTCTAGGAAAATAGACACAGCCGTGGCGTGCCTGGAAGGCGGCGTCAAGTGCACGTATAAAAAGAATCTTTCCCAGTGTTACTTTGTGACAGGGAGGTTAGATTTCCCGACTGATGACTGAGGGTGTCTTAATGAAAGACGTTACATGTGTGATTGAATTTGCCTTCGACACCTGACCAAATTAAAGATGAAAACAGAGATCGCCACGGTCGAGTTAATTACCGTTATACATAACATATTTTAGTTGCATCGTCATTGGTTTTATAATTTATTAATTACATTAGTTGTTGTTGTTGCTAGGCCATACACGAGATGTTCGACTTTACCGAGACACCACATATAGCAACGTCATGCTGCGTTGACATTTCCGTTCGTTGTGTCGTGGCAAACACTTATGTTGAAATATTCGGTTTGTTAGTTTTGTTTTTCAGTATTATATGACTGGGCCATCGTGAAATTGTGTTTTTCCGTGTAATTACCGTTGTGTTGTTTGCTTTGAACCCACCCTCGTTTAGAAATTATTCACACAGCGAAGCACTTATTTCTGAGATATGCTTATGGCTTTCTTCTTGTTTGCCTTCTGTGATTCTGTGCGGTTTTCTATTTTCTATTAAATATAACCTTATCACCTTATTCATATTGTGCTACATTATTTTGCTTCTAAGTAAACATTTTATTTCACCGCAACGATTCGTGTCAGCATCCATGCTTACTCTGACGTAATTTCTCTGATGGTCATACCTAATGTTGTAGGGTATCATATAATGTACCGATATAACAAAACATCCCTCGTGTGACAGTGATTGACGCAATCGAAGACTGTCGGCGTGTGAACGTACGTTTCTCAGAAGATCTTCGTGTTTTATTCAACGAAGCGCGTGCTACCCCTTTCTGTGGACGCTAAAACCCATGAACTTCGTGACGAGCTGTCCACAACCATTGAGGAAGTGAGCTAATCTTACAGTAACGATACAAAACGTTTCTAATTTAAATTAACGCACACGATCGTCTTGTGCAAGCGAGCGTGACACGTGCTAAACGACACTGCCGAGGTTCCGTGTATGTATACCGCAGACACGCTTCACTGCGTCAGTCGCCATATCTTCCAGGCGCTCACCGCTGGACTGATTCATAGCATGCTCTGACGTAGTTTTGTTTATTTCCCCCCTATGACAGTTGTGTGCGTGAAGACGATTATAAACCCATGTACAGTTCTGGGAGACAACGGGTTGCCTAGCAAACAATTACACCAACATTGAAAACGATTATAAACCCATGTACAGGTCTGGGAGACAACGGGTTGCCTAGCAAACAATAACACCAACATTGAAAACGATTATAAACCCATGTACAGGTCTGGGAGACAACGGGTTGCCTAGCAAACAATTACACCAACATTGAAAACGATTATAAACACATGTACAGGTCTGGGAGACAACGGGTTGCCTAGCAAACAATTACACCAACATTGAAAACGATTATAAACCCATGTACAGTTCTGGGAGACAACGGGTTGCCTAGCAAACAATTACACCAACATTGAAAACGATTATAAACCCATGTACAGGTCTGGGAGACAACGGGTTGCCTAGCAAACAATTACACCAACATTGAAAACGATTATAAACCCATGTACAGGTCTGGGAGACAACGGGTTGCCTAGCAAACAATTACACCAACATTGAAAACGATTATAAACCCATGTACAGGTCTGGGAGACAACGGGTTGCCTAGCAAACAATAACACCAACATTGAAAACGATTATAAACCCATGTACAGGTCTGGGAGACAACGGGTTGCCTAGCAAACAATTACACCAACATTGCAAACAATTACACCAACATTGCAAACAATTACACCAACATTGCAAACAATTACACCAACATTGCAAACAATTACACCAACATTGCAGTGCGTTACACGTTTATTGCGAACAAAAGGTCTTATTGTTAAAAAATCAGATTTCATTGTCAACATTGTTACTACTATATCTCTTCAAAACGCACTATGTCCAATTTTAGCAAGAATTTGCTGAAACCAAATTCACATTTGTCCCGTGTGTCCATCCAACGGTTTTCATTGGTTGACTAATGCGGGGTTTCTTATAATAAAAATAAATCCCCTTAATTTTTCGATGTCAAGGTTCGTCTAAGTTAGCAAAGTCGTGCATCATGTTTAAGGTTCTAGGATATTTACTCTCAGAAATTGTATGAAACGTGAATTTGACGGACCAATAAATCATCCGGTGAAACACGTAATATTTCACCTTCACATGTGAAGATTTATCGTCTTCCTTTTATTGCAGCGTAACGATCTCTGTATAATAGATCGATGTCGTAAAAAGGCATACTCTATTTCATCGCCAACTTGTAAATTTTCTAGTATCATAAATTATATTAAGACGCGAAAGATCACGATAGTTACACGAATGGTGTGGATATTATTTTTAAACTACCGATATGTTATTAATAATAATACATTCAGTGTCGTAATGTCTCAACCTCAGTGGCAACGCTACGTAAAAAAGTCGTTTAGTTAACCAATGAACATCGATATACATTCCCTTTAATAACCCTGCTACGTTTTGACATGTCTGAGCCATGTCTAGTCAGGAATCCAATCGAAGGCATTGCGATGTTACCTTGTTCGCGTAGCTTATTTAGTGAAAAAAATAGAACCATGCGACGACTTCCACTTGACGCTCCCCACCAAACGGTCAATTATACTGCATGTTCCCGAGCTCACATCCGGCTGACTCATGATCTTTTTGTTCGTGTGCGATGTCACTGGTAACTCCAGCGTGTCCGCTTCGGACGCATTTTTAATGAGGTTAAAAGATCGATCTGAATCGTCGCGATAAACACAAAGACGGGGATTGAACAACGTCGGTTCTCTGGAAGATAGTTATTTGCAAACGAGCAACCAGCTGAGCTGTCAGGTGGCTGAGCTGTCAGGTGGCTGAGCTGTCAGGTGGCTGAGCTGCCAGGTGGCTGAGCTGCCAGGTGGCTGAGCTGTCAGGTGGCTGAGCTGTCAGGTGGCTGAGCTGTCAGGTGGCTGAGCTGTCAGGTGGCTGAGCTGTCAGGTGGCTGAGCTGTCAGGTGGCTGAGCTGTCAGGTGGCTGAGCTGTCAGGTGTACGAGAAACGTACAATGGTGCAGTAGGCCTGGGCTACTGATTGTCCAACTGTGCACAAAACAACCATTCAGTTTTACTATTAAAACACCGGTACGCTTTCATTTGTGTTTGCAGTAGCTACTTGTCCTAGCTTTTCGTCAAATTATACAATACAATTTTGGAGGAAATCAACATGAAACACTGCCTGCCTGCCTGCCTGCCTGCCTGCGTGCCTGCGTGCCTGCGTGCCTGCGTGCCTGCGTGCCTGCGTGCCTGCGTGCCTGCGTGCCTGCGTGCCTGCGTGCCTGCGTGCCTGCGTGCCTGCGTGTCTGTCTGCTTGTCTGCTTACTAGGTACAACTTGTAAACATTAAAGTGAGTTAAGTGACACACCCCCTTTGACGGACGCTATTTGTTATTCATGAATTGTATTATACTATATGATAAGACACAGGTAAGACACAGGTAAGACATTGTCACCAAGATGATATCCGTAAACACGTTGTGTGACACATCCATTCATGTGTATGCATACATGCACGTAGAACGGTCGTAGCCCGGAACTGTGCCTTTCCCTGTTCAGAACTAGTTTCGTTCCAGGTGCAAACACTCCTTGAATGGGGTAAGATTACGGTCTCAAAAACCCTGGGACTTCATTCGTCTTGCATCAATCCGAGAGTAAGACAATGATGTTTCACCCGCAATTGCTTGTCTGGGCAGCAAGGTCTACCGGAAACATGATCTACTGGAAACATGATTTACCGGAAACATGATCTACTGGAAACCTGGTAAAAGCAATGAGCGCCGAAAATGTTCTGTCTACAGAGAATTGGGTACAAATGTTAATGCCTCAAAGCACATTGGTCGAAAAATAGGTCAACGACAGTAAGTGCAGCACGTTAGATCAACAACTGAAGAACAAATGCTAAATTAATGTATAAACCATGCTTTTAAGAAAGCACGTCACCGCTATATTTGGAACTTCTGTATATATACCGGAACTAGCTAAATATTTCCTTCGGACACACCACGCCAACTTGAAATCTTTGTGATTGATATTTCACTGTAAATTAGGAGAAATGTTGAACATTGCGTACCTCATGCAACGCCATAGTGGAATTTCGACAGCTCTGCTTATTCTACACGTTTAATCATACCGTGTATAAATATACCACCTATTTAATTAAGATTACATTTATTGGCAACAACGTTATTGTTTCATGGTTATTACCGTTTTGCGATACATGTTTCGTAAATATAGTAGTCATGCATCTTGAGAACCATAATATAAAGACTGTGAAGATAAGTGCTGCTGTGGCTACCGTGTTGTGCTGTACAGCGGCGGTATCATTATCGTTTCCACAATTAAATTTTTGCTCGTTTCATTTCAGAATAACTTTGCGAAAACTCAAACCGATATATTATTATATCCACAACATGCTAGCTCGTTTGTGCATATGTGTTGTTTTCTTTTGATGAAATCATCGGAGAAACTATTTGTTTAGTTTTAGCTTTGTTTACAATAACATTTGTTTCATCTGCATAACGTACGGCTCGGCTCGTTTGTTGCGGAAAAGGACGACAAAACGGCATTTTCTGTACAAAATACAATAAACACGTTAATTATTGTATGTTTATGTTTTGTGGACCGGGTATTTATTGGATTCCCAATGGCAGTCACCACACAGGAATCTCTACATCGTATGATAACATTATAATGCTCTCCGAATAAAACTGACGTCATAGCGGAACTTGACAGAAAACAATAATGAAGGAATCGGACAGAATGCAGAGTACATTGACGTGGGTTGGCGAACATCCAAACAAACGAGCTCAGAATCTAACTATAGCACCGATGCCGTGTACCCAAACACATCTCATTGACGGGATTTTTTTTATTAAAAATAGGCCTACTTGTTTTTATCATGAATTTATTACAAAATCGATTTCGTCGATGTTTCAGTATTTTTATTCGGTACAGTTTGTATAAAGGGTTCCCTTTGCCTAACTTTAATGATAACGCAAATTCTTTCTGAGTATTCCGAATTTCCCAGCGATCGCGTGAGGTAGCCACCAACTTCCTGTTGTGCGTCGCCACCAGTCGCCTGCGTCATCAAATCGAAACCAAACTTCCCCAAGTAAACAGTCGACCGCGCCATCTGCCGCAGCGGTTTGGAGTGGGGAACCGTCACTTCATTAAAATTCGTTCGCGTTAGTCACATAGAAAAAGTGCAAACGTTCTCGGATAGATTCGGGAGTTCAGATGACTACTTGGATTTTTCTATGTTGTTTTCTTTAAATTTGACACCATGTTAAGCATTGGTTGATTTCTTTCGATAAATCCATGAAGTTGACATATTTCACTTTGCTAAACCGCTCCAAAAAGGTGATATCCCTAAATGTTCACTCAGATCGTTATCGAATTTCAAGTAATAGAGAGAGATTATGCCTTATGTCGTTATACAAACGGTCAGCGAATGTTAATTACGAATGTACACGGGACAGTACATGGGACAGTACACGGGACAGTACACGGGACAGTACATGGGACAGTACACGGGACGGTACACGGGACAGTACATGGGACAGTACACGGGACAGTACACGGGACGGTACACGGGACAGTACACGGGACAGTACACGGGATAGTACACGGGACAGTACACGGGACAGTACATGGGACAGTACACGGGACAGTACACGGGACAGTACACGGGACAGTACATGGGACAGTACATGGGACAGTACACGGGACAGTACACGGGACAGTACACGGGACAGTACACGGGACAGTACATGGGACAGTACATGGGACAGTACACGGGACAGTACACGGGACAGTACACGGGACAGTACATGGGACAGTACATGGGACAGTACACGGGACAGTACACGGGACAGTACACGGGACAGTACACGGGACAGTACATGGGACAGTACACGGGAGAGTACACGGGACAGGACATGGGACAGTACACGGAGCAGTACACGGGGCAGGACATGGGACAGTACATGGGACAGTACACGGGACAGTACATGGGACAGTACACGGGACAGGACATGGGACAGTACACGGGACAGTACACGGGACAAGACATGGGACAGTACACGGGACAGTACACGGGACAGGACATGGGACAGTACACGGGACAGTACATGGGACAGTACATGGGACAGTACACGGGACAGTACACGGGACAGTACACGGGACAGTACATGGGACAGTACACGGGACAGTACACGGGACAGTACACGGGACAGTACATGGGACAGTACATGGGACAGTACACGGGACAGTACACACAAATCCACCCTGTTAATAATAAAACAGAAGTACCTTCAAAACAACATTTAAATTAATCCACATTTTGTTAATTAGGCCCTATTTGTATTATAATTTTTTTAGGCTGAACCAAATGCATCTGTTAGACAAACAACTGGGCTCAAACAGCTCTACACCGGACGTAAATGGTCTTCAGCTGAGCCGCTCAGTGCTGAACTGAAATATGGTCTCATTGTGTCTGGCAGCAGGACCACATGCCCTAATTGGTCCACAGGTACGGCAGCATGTCCACAGGCCCTAATTGGTCCACAGGTACGGCAGCAGGGCCGTTTGTACCGGTCGCCGCACACTGAATAAACAGGTGTCGTTTGAGCAGTTGTGGGTTTTCCAGATGAGTAACGACAACAGTCGGACTTGAAAGGCGCTGCATTGACCGCCCCCGCTCGAGGTCGACCTCTGTGGTGGCGGTCGAGACGGCGCACCCTGACACAGCGAGCCGTCCATACCGCCCCCTGCCGGCTAGTTCTGCGTCACCACGGCGGCGACGTGTGGGGATTTCAAAGCGATGAGGCGTCAACTACTTACACGTCGCCGTTTATGCCGTGTACTGAAGATCTCCACGTTTGCAGCATTGCTTGCAACGTTGCTGTGGTGATGTTATTGCGTCCCGTTGACTAAGGCAGCAGAAATAGAAGTGCTTACGCGGTCTGTGATAACACTGAATTACCTTATAAAAAGAAACACTTCCTCCTCCCTATACCCCTGCAACCCTCTTCCATCCTTCCCTCCTTCCCCCACTTCTTTCACCCTTGACTCCTTAACTACTTCCTTCCTTCCTCCCTCTCCCTCTTCTTCTCCCTCTCCCTCTCCCCCTCTCTCTCCCTCTCCCTCTCTCCCTCTCTCCCTCTCTCCCTCCCTCCCTCCCTCCCTCTCCCCATCCCTTATTCCCTCCCTCTCTCTATCCTTCTTACACACACATCCGCACACATGTACACACAGACAAAGCACCGTGTACGCGTACAAGACAAGACAAAACAAGACAAGACAGTCAGGTGGAGCAATTCTTGTTTCGAACTTTGCATACTTTTTAAATAAATAAAGATGCAAAATTAATGAATAGATGTGTCACACAAAGTGTTTACGGGCGTCGTCTTGGTGACAACGCCTTACCTACTTGTCATCGTGTAGATGTCACATAATACACGAATAACATATAGCGTCTGCCAGGGTGAATAGAATGGGTCGCCTTGGTGTTTATAAGTTGTACCTAGTAAACATCTTCACGGCCGACTACACAAGGGGGCTATTGAAGTCTGATCCTTTTTTATTACAAAATCGTGCTCATAGTACAAACTATAATATATCTCTTCTGACACCTAGACCGTCCAAGTGTGGTTTAATGAAGTACCATCTAAACATATAACGTGACAGTTGTCTGTTCGTGAATATCGACCCTGCCATTCAACATGCGTTGTAAACAAGACATTCGAGTCGAAACATTCAAATTAAACTGTCAGTTCATATGTAAAATTGTGGTTCATTAAACATACATGGGCGGTCTAAATGTTAGGATATATACAGTTTATACTATGTCATATTATTTTACGATACAAAAACGACCAAACTTTGTGCCATTAATAGCCCATATGTAATAGTCGGCCATCATGTTGACTAGGTACAACTTGCAAACAGAACAGTGACCAACATTCCATCCAATCTGACCGATACTCTTTCTTCGCTGCCAGTGGCTTATTGTTTTTAAAATAGCCCAAATGGGGACGTTTAATGATAGTGACAAGTTTTTTATGATCCTCTTTGCCGGCCGCCGCCGGTAATCAAACCTTGTGTATAGCAGCGACGAATGACTCACACATATATTTATTATGGCGCGTCAACACAATTAGTGTACTAAGTCCGACTTTATACGCTACTGAATGAAATAGCTTCACTCGAGAGATGTGTGAGACTCAATGACTCATGACTGCGAACATGAGTCACTACTACGACACGAGATACTTACCTCGTGTCGCCGATCGAGGGGTGACGCATGGCGACGCGGGGACTGTCGTAGCGACAAGCGGACGGAAACCCTTGCACCACTGGCTACCTGGAACTGCAATACCCCATTTGTGCGTGCTATTTTATTTTAAATATAATTCGCGACCTGTTAATAGCGACTAATCAATTTATTTTATTTATGATTTGTTTGACAAATTGCAAATAGTGGCACATTCATTCATGTAAAAAACATGTAAAAATTTTTAAAACAAATATTTTAAAAGGTAGACAACGGTGATAAGAACGATTGAATTATTAACACGGTCGTCTACGTTCTATTTAATATGACAAATTGCCATTGGCGTTAGAAATGACGGTATCACGTTTCCTTCGGGGATTTTCGCATTTTATTGCAACTAGAGCCTAAATATGTCAACACGTTTAGTCTATTTTTTTACAGAAAACAAAATAGATGGTACCAGTCAAAAAGACTGTCGTCCCCACGAGACATTCCCCAAGCCTCGTGGAGTGTTTTACTACCCGTGGCACAGGCTCCAGGTAAAAGATAACTCATCGGTATTCTTAACTCGTCTGAAAGACTCATTTCCGATCATTATTCTCGACAAGATGCTAGGTGGTCGGTAAATATAGTTGCACTAAATGTACACTAAACAATTAGATGTGATACAAAACAATTTCATGGACCACTACACAATTGGATGGACCACTCGGCAATTGGATGTGCCGCTAAACAATTGGATTGGCCACTAAACAAATGGATGGGCCACTAAACAAATGGATGGGCCACTAAACAAATGGATGGGCCACTAAACAAATGTAAGGGCCACACACCTGGGATTTCCACTAAACAAATGGATGGGCCACTAAACAAATGGATGGGCCACTAAACAAATGTAAGGGCGACACACCTGGGATTTCCACTAAACAAATGGATGGGCCACTAAACAAATGGATGGGCCACACACCTGGGATTTCAACACGGTGCCTCCTCGATGAAGTTTAGAACATTTTCACTTTAATTGTGAGGTTCCGAAAGGACAATTCTAATTGTAAGCAAATCATAAAACTCGTGTTAAGAGGTTGTTCCTGACATCAGCAGTTCACATAGCGAGAGGCCGCTGTATGTTAAGAGGTTGTTCCTGACATCAGCAGTTCACATAGCGAGAGGCCGCTGTATGTTAAGAGGTTGTTCCTGACATCAGCAGTTCACATAGCGAGAGGCCGCTGTATGTTAAGAGGTTGTTCCTGACATCAGCAGTTCACATAGCGAGAGGCCGCTGTATGTTAAGAGGTTGTTCCTGACATCAGCAGTTCACACAGCGAGAGGCCGCTGTATGTTAAGAGGTTGTTCCTCACATCAGCAGTTCACATAGCGAGAGGCCGCTGTATGTTAAGAGGTTGTTCCTTACGCGTGAAGAGATGTTTGGCGGGAGTGGGAGTGGGAGTGGGAGTGGGAGTGGGAGTGGGAGTGGGAGTGGGAGTGGGAGTGGGAGTGGGAGTGGGAGTGGGAGTGGGAGTGGGAGTGGGAGTGGGAGTGGGAGTGGGAGTGGAGAACGAGGTTGGGATGGTGGGAGTGGAGACGGTTGGTGTCACCACGCCATTGTCACTCGTGCCAGGAGTTGTGGCTTGTTGCGAGCTTTCTCCTATATTACCTGATCGTAATGTCCTGAGTTGACTATACCACTGATCTATTATAATAATTTCCGAGACCAGTGGGCAGTACTGGTAGTTTACAGAGCAGTGGCGCCACGCTGTGGCGAAGACCAGTCGTGTCGTAAACTCGATTACACACGCTCCGTGATGAGGCGCCACCCTTTGTTGCTTTCGCAACCGGCGTAGGGAATCCACTGGAAATTAGAAGCTTATAATTACTGTGACGGAAATGTTTTGCGACGTCACTTGTGACATGGGTTTACATTAATTCAATAATTTCTTTGCAATGCTTCAGCTTAGTTTCTGAAGAAAACCACTCTCCTTCAGATGACAGTTGTCTTTAATCTGGAAATGATCAACTGTTGCACTCTGAAAGGAGTAACAAAATAACATGAATACTAAATACTAGCTAACTAAGCTAAACAGCATTGACAGTGAAATGTGCGTATAGTAATGTATCTTGTACCTCAATGTAATGTCATCAGCACACAGTGTTCACTGTCGACCCATTCGGGTCCCAGATGGTTCGGCCCATGACGGGTTCGGCCCACGCCGACGGATGGTTCGGCCTAGTCGATTCGGCCCACGCAGACGGATGGTTCGGCCCATTTCATTGTCGCTATTGAAATCAGCGACGGTCGATTCGGCCCACTCTAGCTAAGCGGCGGAAATCTAAGAATAGTCGTTTCGGCCCACGGCCTGAATCAGTAAGAAAGGCGGAGAGGCGGAAATTATGATTGTGCACAGAAACATACGTACACGCTAATATAATAATAATGATCTGGAACTATTTATAAAAAATATAGCAATATAAATAAATTAAAAGAAAGTGGTTGACATAATAAAGGAACCAAATTCAAGTAATTAATGTTTAATGGAAACGTCCACGAATAAACGTAATAACTAGTTGAGTTTGTATTGTAATATATAATGTATTGACTTCATTGTTTGTGTGAGCACATTTTATGTGATCAAGCCCTTTATGTGTTTAATCTGTCTGATGTTTCATCGTCAACACTTGTTAACTGAAACGTTTGAAAGTGTGATTTCATAGTTTGTGTGAGCACATTTTATGCTTTTAATCTATCTGGTGTTTCATCAGCAAACCATGCTAACGTAAATGTTTGATAGCATCACTTCATTGTTTGTGTGAGCACGTTATATTTGATCAAGCCCTTTATTCAATTAATCGTCTTAAGTCAATTGAGCATATCACAAGTTGCAAAGAGGTGTCATTAACGTTTTCGGCTCTATTGTCCCATGTCAGTAGCTGATTTCTAAGAATAGTAGTTTCGGCCCACGGCGTGATTCAGGAAAAAATACTTAATATGATTACGCACAGAAACATATTCACACGCTAATATAACAATTATCTCATAAAATAACAGAATGCAGTCCAGCAACACAACGCCAGAAATATTGACAACGGATGGAATATCTGTCTTTATTAACAACTACCAAAACATAATTTTCCAAAACTATTACAACACGACATATATATATATATATATATATATATATATATATATATATATATATATATATATATATATATATATATATATATATATATATATATATATATATATATATATACATACATACATACATACATACATACATACATACATACATACATACATACATACATACATATATATATATATATATATATATATATATATATATATACATATATATATATATATACATATATATATATATATACATATATATATATATATATATATATATATATATATATACATATATATACATATATATACATATATATATATATATATATATATATATATATATATATATATATATATATATATATATATATATATATATATATATATATATATATATATATATATATATATACATATATACATACATACATACATGCATGCCATAATGCGGAGAAGCCACGACAGGACGAACGCGTTATTTACAATCTGGGAGCGTCTCGTCAAGGCCGAACGTAACGAAAGGGAAACGCTGCGTTCCTTGAGCCGACTGACACAAATAGCGAACGTAATAAACACTTGGTTCGAAAACAATAATAATACTGTAGCGTACAATAATAATACTGTAGTGTACAATAATAATACTGTAGCGTACAATATTTCGCTAAAACACGCAAACAGTTGAAACTAGGGAACGTAATAAATATGTAATATTGGTTCTAAAACAATAATAATGTAGCGCATGGCGTTTCGTTAAAACACTGAAACAGTTGTAGCGTATAACATTTCGCAATTACAATACTCTATAAACAACAATTGACTCGAAAACAATAATACTGTAGCGTACAACAAGTCAACAGCATTTCGCTAAGACATGCAAACAGTTGAAAATAGCGAAGAATTCGTTAGTCGTTTCGGTCCATGGCGCCCGCTGGCACCGGTTGCATACACGGATGGTTCGGCCCATGCGAGCGAAAACACTTCACGGTTCACCGGTCGCGCCGTTGGATGGTTCGGCCCATGGGCCGAACCCGTTATGGGCCGAAACATCCGACACCCACCCATTCGTGTGGCAGGCTACGGGTATAATGTACTAGTGCAATTGACTGCAGTGGGCACTTGATGTCCAACCATGCATAACGATACGCATCACTGACCAGTGACTACCACAGGTCTATAGGCCATATACGTGTAGGCTACTTGCTACATCTCATCACCCCCCCCCCCACGTTCATGAACTATGAATGTAAAGACTTACACCCACGTCCCTGACACTGGCTCGTAACGACGAGGCGGTCGACGCAATCGTGGTGCACGCAGGACTCGAGGCGATGACTGTTCCGGAGGCCGTGCAGAGGGAGTACGAGGTAGCGGTGAAGGTGGCCCGTCGAAGGTTGCTGGAGATGCATCTACGTCAGGAGTTGCGGTAGCTGGATGAATCTCTGGCGCAGCGGCTGCTGGAGAAGCTGGCGTTGTTGCTGCCTGGGGTTTTGATACAGTAGGAGACGCTGGTGTAGCTGGTGGATGGAGCTCTGGCGCAGTGGCTGCATGATACTGATCCGGCGTGGTTGCTGTCATCGTGTATGGGCGTGGTTGGAGAGCAAGGTCGTTTGACGCGGGACACCGAGATGACAGTGGCTCGCCGATAGATGTAGAGGGCTGGACAAATTGCCTTAAGAACCGTCTGTTGCGGAGGGTGAGTCGGCCCGAGCCGTCAATCTTGACCAGGTACTGTTCATTGTCTCCTACGTCCACGACGACGCCTGATCTGTCCCATTTGTTCGGATGACGCCCACGCTGGTTTTGGACATATACTCTCGCGCCGATCACCAGGGGCGGTAGGGCCCGCGAGTGGGTATTTAGGGCCTCAGAGGTGCGCGCGAATCGAGCGCGCATAGCATTCTCCTTTGCCGACCAAGCCTCCCGCCACATCGGGCGTATGGATGGATTCTCAAACTTAGTACACCTGTTGACGAATGAGAACGCGTCTCTGATGGGTCTGCCAAATATCACTTCCGCAGGGGATACGTTACAATCGGGGTCGGGTGTGTTCCTGAGTTGCAGCATGGCTCGTAACAGCCCATCATTATCTAGCGAGCCGGTCGGGCCTATGTTATCCATAAAAGTGCGCTTAGCCTTCTTGACCGCTACTTCAGCCCGGCCGTTAGACTGCGGAAAGGCGACCGAAGATATGCGATGGTGGACCCCCCCCCCATCGCGACAGGAAGTTGGAGGTTTCGGAAGCTGTGAATTCAGGGCTCCCATCACTTGACAGGATTTCAGGGACGCCGAAAGTGGCGAACATCTGGCGAAGACAGGCAATGAGGCCAGTAGCTCCGGAGTAGGGTGTACCCGGGGGCGTTTTGTAGATGTCCACCCAACCCGACAGACGGTCACCAACGACGAGATAATGGCATCCGCCGTAATCGCAGAAGTCCGCGAAAACTGACTCAAACGGAGTCGACGGCGTGTCAAGCGCCGTTGGGGGAGTCGCAGCTTGTGACGATGCTGTTTTGTTGCATGAGCGACATCTATCTCGGGTCTCCTGAATGGCGGTGGATATGCCCGGCCAGAATACGATCGAACGGGCACGGGATTCCATCGATGACACTCCCTGGTGGGCAGAATGGAGAGTGCGAAGTACCTCGTTGCGAAGGGAGGGAGGAATTACCACCCGATCCTGGTATACGACGGCCCCGTCTGAGACACAAAGGCTCTCGCGGTACATCCAGAATGCCGCAACGGTGTCGTCCGTTTCGCGACTTGTGTCTGAGAAGCCTTCTTCAATGGCCACCATGAGCAGGCGCATGCCAGGATCTGATGACGTCTCCATGGCGATGCGCTCCCAGGATAGCGCGGTGAATGATGAAGCATCGCGACGATTGGCTGCGATAATTGCGCACTCCGCAGAATCCATTCCGGAGCATAGGGTGAGACTTGTGAGCTCTGCATACTCACTATGTGATGGATGGCGAGATGTTGCATCAGCAGGGGTGTTTGTCTTCCCGGGGAGATGCGTCACTTCGAAATGCCAAGGCAGTGTCCGTTGTTTGAGACGAAATATCCGAGAATTGTTAATTTCGTCGAGTGTTCGGTTGCCAAGGATCTTGACCAGAGGCTTGTGATCAGTCACGACGACAAGGTCATCGCAGCCCTGTGTGAAGTAGCGTGACTGTTCTAGGCCCCATGCAACAGCCAAGACCTCGCGTAGCTTTGCTCGGTAGGGGTAAGGAAACGGGAGCCCGCCAAGGTTATCTTCCATCCATCGTCGCAACACCCCAGCAAGGTCGTTGCATAATCACAATGTTTTTGACTAAGGAAATAACTGATCCCGAGCTTCGACCAATCGGGTCGAAGGCACGTCCGTCTTCGTAGGTCGAAGATCTCGACACCATATCTGATTGCCTCGATAATGCTCGACTTTGAGGCTTGGAATGCGCTCTCCAGGTCTACTGACCAACGGAAGGGTGTCTTTGGGCTCAAGAATGGCTTGAATGGTCTCATGATATCCCGGAGTTGAGCATAGTTCGTCACTTGGTTAACCAAACCGAACCAGGACCGGACGTCGGTCGTGGATGTTGGTGTCGGGAAATCCCGGATAGCGTCCAGATATTTCGGGAGTGGCTCAATCGTAGCGTTGGAGATGCGGAATCCGGCAAAGTCTACGGTACGTTGTGCGAACTGGAATTTGTCCGGGTTGAGGACTACCCCTGCTCTGCCGACGAGGATGAGGTAATTTATGGTCCTCCACCAATGATTCTGCAGCTCAACATCCCAGTGAACGGTGTCATCGATGCATCGCTGGAAGTTGGCAATGATCTCATCAAAACGGCGGTTGTACCCGTCCCCAGATGATAGGAAGCCTTGTGGTGCACGAATGTATCGCCATCTGCCGAAAGGGGTGATGAACGTCGTCAGGTGCCTGTCCGAATCTCGGAGGGGAACAGAATGATAGCCGTTCCAAGCATCCGTTACGGTTTTCCAGGATTCGCCGGGCACGCGTCTCGCCAGATGGAATGGAGATTCACTGGAGAATGTTTCGCGTGCACAGTGCTTGTTCAGTGGGGAAAGGTCGACAGTCCTTCGTGGGGAGCCGTTCTGTTTCCGGGTGACCACCATTCGGTGACATCATGTCACAGCTTCACCATGTGGCACACGTTCGATGACGCCAAGGGACTCGTCACGCAGGATATCCTGGTGTACGCGCTCCTGCCAATGCACAGGGATCAAGGCCGGGGTGTGCACCGCCTTAGGAGTTGCACCTTCCGTGAGATGGATCTCCACTGGGGGCCCTGCCATGCAGGGCAGGGGGCGGTGAGGGCATGTGTTGAATGTTGACGATGCAAATTCCTGGAGTAGCCATGCCTTCATCTTTGCGTTATTTGCCTCCGTGCAATCGAAGGGAAGCACGGTTGGACGATTGGGGACTATAGTGCGTGGAGTGCATGAGCAGGGTCCGTCGCTCTCAGCAAGGGCCGATACGCACCCAGCGTTACTGGCACGGAGTCCACAGTCCTGTTGATTGCGGGGGCCAGGAGGTCCGTCGATGGAGGGTGCAGAAGCTAGAATGCGCGGTAACGGGCCGATCGAGGGGAAGTCGACAGGAACGATGCCAAGGTCCACCATGGCCTCGCAGCTGAGGTAGAACCCGTGCGCGGCTGGGCTCACATACACCATTGTCGCGCAGGACTGTCGATCATTAGCAGAAGACGATGCCCTGAGGCGGAGAACCACGGCCCCAGTGATTTCAATACGCGTCTTGTTGGCCGCGGTCAAGTCAACAGACACAGGCAAGAGGTCTGCTGCAGAGAATCCAGCAGCCAGGAACCCTGACATCGACCATAGGCATGATTGCGCGCCGGTATCGGCTATGGCCGTGATGATTGACGGGTTGGTTGTGGGGCATGGGCGTCCGAAGGCGAG